>BGNK01002066.1:0-40756 GCA_003297005.1 Symbiodinium sp. clade A Y106
ATAGTGTGTGGGTAGCGCCGGCAGGTCACCATCAATGAGCTTGTGGACGCTCCATCGCTGAATCTTACGCCTGCCCCGGCCGTCTACAACCGGGAGGCTCACGACCTGCTGAGTGTCGCGACGTAGATCCCCAGCTGTTCCTGACAACTTCACAACCGTCGACGGCCGATCCAAAATTGACCTTATCACAGACTGCTCGACCCGTGGGTCCAAACTCCTCTTGCAGCCAGAAGGCTTCACCAACCAGTAGTCCTTGCCGTCCTCGGTTCCGTAGCCCTGCTGGTTGTGCGGCACCAGGTTGAACCACGGCGTCCAGAACGACTCGTGTCCGCCCTTGTAGAGCTGGAAGGCCATCTGATCTGCCTGTTGTCCCAGAGACACTCGAAACACAGGAAACAAGGAAGCACAACACGGTGAAGGACCCACCGATTTAGCGAAGGCCACCGACACGGTCTTGCCTCGATGGCCACGGACACAGGCTGCTTCGAGACTGCGTCCATCAGGGACTGCTCGTCGTCCGCCTTGACGTCCTTGTAGCCGGTGACGCCGTGCGCGGGAATTCCCACCTTGCAGCCGGAGGCCTTGCAGATGCCATTCTTGGCCAAGTATGGGTAGCTGTCCTCACAAAACGTAGCAAGAATCCCACACGGGCTCGCGACAACATGGAACTTAGGATAGCTAAAACTGCAAACCCCTGCGAGCCCGTCCTCCGTGCACACAGGTGCCTGCTCCTCGTACTTGAAGCCATTATCCATGAGGCCTCCGCNCGGGCTCGCGACAACATGGAACTTAGGATAGCTAAAACTGCAAACCCCTGCGAGCCCGTCCTCCGTGCACACAGGTGCCTGCTCCTCGTACTTGAAGCCATTATCCATGAGGCCTCCGCTGCAGCCCTCATTGCCGAACTTCTTGGAGCAGTCGACCAGCCTGAGACACTGCAAGCTCCGACGAGTTTCACACGGCTTCGTCTTGAACTGGACGTGCATGCCCAAGCTGAGTTGCAGGCTGCTGCTCAGACAGCGAGACAAGCTTGCCCGTGGCAATGGCCCAGGCACCCTCCAAGGCACCAGTCGTAGAGAATGCCCAACATGAGCCTGGGGTGTTCAGGGAGGCGCTTGACAGATCTCACATTTGTGTTGTCCTTCTCGAANATGGCCCAGGCACCCTCCAAGGCACCAGTCGTAGAGAATGCCCAACATGAGCCTGGGGTGTTCAGGGAGGCGCTTGACAGATCTCACATTTGTGTTGTCCTTCTCGAATCTCGAACATATAAGTTACTCAACTCAAACTAAGCAGTATGATCAAGAACGGCCCAGGAGCCGCACTGCTTCTGGTTCTTCACAGGCGTCACGGCCTTGCTGCGCCAGTCGACGGAGCTGGGCAGCGAGGAATTGCCTGCCTTGTGCATGCCCAAGCTCGGNAGGAGCCGCACTGCTTCTGGTTCTTCACAGGCGTCACGGCCTTGCTGCGCCAGTCGACGGAGCTGGGCAGCGAGGAATTGCCTGCCTTGTGCATGCCCAAGCTCGGCAGCTCTCCCCACACGGACTCTGGAAGCTTCAGCCCGAGCTTGTTCATCTTGAATTCATCCAGCGACAAGTCCGAGAACTCGTTCAAACCGAGCTGGTAGGAATGGCCCTTGGCATTCTCACGTGTGATGTACTCGAAGTTGTCCGCGAAGGCACCGAAGCGAGCCTGCTTCTCCACTTCGTCGTAGTCCTTGCTGAAATCCTTCAAGAACTTGTCGAATGCCTTCTCCACGTCGGTGCGGGGCTTGTGGGCACCGGCGAAGCCAAGCACGCCCAGGCATGCGATGCTCAGGGCTTTCGCCATGACAAAATTTGCGGCACGCTGGAATGGGCTGGAAGACTAAACGTGTCACTTGGACGGCCCTGCACAGCTCACAGCGGTGCGGATTTTGTGATGATTCTCAGATCCCAATTTCTCAGGCACCCGGACATTTCTGGCCGCAGCCGCCCGCCATCTTCTCCCTCTGAGGCAGGATCGCCTCTGCAGAGAATTGATCATGGATTTGGCACCTGTGGGTCCGAGGGATCTACTAACTGCTATCATCCGGCACCGCCCCAACAGAGGACGAGCGTGGCCAATGCTTCCATTGCCATGTGCTCCAGGCCCTACTCCAAAGAAGCAAGTCGAAGTCGACAGCCAATCACTGGTTACTGGTAAAGCCTGTAGACGGTTCGTGTCCAGGTGTATTGCCTCAGACCACATAGAGTCTCCTTTGCGATGCTGAACTTCAGCCACTGTAAACTGTAAACGACGGTGCGCTCTCCATGGTGACGTTGTACTGGTATCAACTCTCCTTTTCACCTCCTTCAATCACTGAATCCAGGGTCCCGGCCACCTCGTCGGGCACTGCCTTACGGTGCGCATCTCTCAGCTTCACAAGCTACCCTCACCTCGCATCTGCAGATATCTGCAGGGCAAACCGGTTCGGCAGCGCCGCCCCGAAGCACAGAGGTGCGGCTGAGGTGCGGAGGGAAGGAATGGAAGGGAGGGAGGGAGTGACTGCAAGTAAACGAGTGAGTACACAGGCTCATACCTCAGCATTTTCGTGGCTTCGAACTCCGAACTGCGGAGGTAACAAGATGCCCTTGTGCGTGATCGACTCCTTTGTGATGCGGACTTAGTCGCTAGAGTCCAGCAGAGCAACCTGTTGGAACCGGCATCTAGTGTCATCTCCGTTTTCGGTTCCCCCCCTCCCTCCCTAACATCAGGAGCCCGCCAAGAGCTGCATCGCTTTGAGACCTGAGACACAGCTTCGCTGATTTTGGCTTCCGGCTTGAGCTACCAAAATCGTTCTGCAGATGCAGCCACAGCAGGAATTGACATCAAAGAAGCGACAATGCGGAGAGTAACAATAGACTTCATCTTGATTTGAGCCTCTTATAACAAAAGCAACTTTGATTCTTTGGTGTTGCTGCTCACGTGCTTGTCGCCACCGGAGAGCCCAACACTCGAGAGAGCTTCATCTGGGCTGGGGTTCATGATCTTTCTTCTTCTGGGAGGTGCTCCCCTGTCACACCTTACCTTGCTGCTCATTTCATCACACCTGCCCCCGCCTGACACCTTATTCCATCTGTTTGCTTAGCTCTTTACTGTTGCCCCATGCTGACGAAGCCAAAACGCATGTGTGCGGGTTCCGTCTTCCAGAAACAGAACAACCGTGAAAGAGACACCTGCCTCAAGAGGCCCAAAGGCAATTCGGGCGCCGCCGGGGGGAAGAAGAAAGCCTTTCATGCACACAGCAAACCGCAAGTCTCCTTGTGAAGTCTGCATTCCTCATCAGCTCATGGCTGATCACACCATGGCTGCTTCCCCATGAAACTCAAAAGCCATCCTAAACCCATCAGATCTACAGACATGACATTCATGTAAAATTCACTCCTGCCTCCTTGTTCACCTTCATGAGGCCATGCCCCATAGTTGCACCCAGCACAGGCTGCCTTAGGGAAATTCACGGCTTCTTCGCACCAGATGGGACTTCAGCTTGCCGTGATTTTGGCTTCTGATCCTCCCTGGCACTTCAACCCCCGGCTTTGAGATAATGGCCTTCTGAAGTTGAGGTTGCAGGCGGCTTGGTCTAAATTCTAAATCTTACTCGGACTAGGCACCGAGCATTAGGTGCTTTGACAGATGCACCGATGCGCGTTAGCGAAACTTGAAGCCCAAAGGCCTTGAAAACACGTCCACTCAACAACTTGTACAGAAGCTGCACGGATCCATGCAAAACCTGTGCGACCTGGAAAGTTCCCGCCGCCAGCAAACACCTCCCAGCTGAGCATTGGACGGCGAGCCCAAGCCTTGGCCTCCACCCAGGCTGGGCGGATGATACCTCCAAGCAAGCCGCTTAAGCCTAAACCCTGAACGAGTGAAAGCCCACCATGCGTGGCGTGCCTGGGATCTCTGCCGAAGCCCAATGCCTTCAAGCGTCCACTTCTCAAGACCGCGTCACTGCATGCTGGTAGCGGACGTACCGGGTCGCCGCTCTTGAACACAGGCCGGGCACTCTCAGCGCTGTGGGTTCTCTCCTAAGCTCCCACAGTTCGAAGCAGCGGTACCTCGTACTTCCGCATGCGGAGTTGCGCCGGCGGAGCCGGTGGGGCCTCTCGCCGACATGAAAACTGGTGACTTCAGCAAAGCCGCAGCACAAGTCAGATAGCTCGGCCTTCTGCGAGGGGTTCGCGAGCGTGCGCCTTGGGATCCAAGTCTCAGGAATCCGAGTGCCTTTGGAGCCTTCAAATCCCCAACAACCCGCGCACCGCCCTCTGGGCCCCAAGCTCACCATCGGCCCCAGGAGCTGGGAAAAGGGAGTGCTGGGTGGTGCTATGCCATGATGGATCGAGGATGATCGAGGTCAAGGTGGGGGTCTGCTGTCCCTGACCGCTTTGGCGCACGGAGGGGCTGCTTCTATCTGAATCCGAAACGGTCGCACCAAAGTCGATACTGAAACTCCGAGCTCCAGTACTCTCCAAACCGAAGAAACGTCCCAGCACAAAACCATCCCCGAAACCCTGAGAGCCTCCACATGTGAGACGTCCGTAGAAAACTCGCAACGAGAAGTGGGAAGTATGCTGTGTCTGAGTGAAAAACAAAGCTCGAAGGTATCAAGGGGTCCTTTCAGTCATAAATCATGCTTGGGGGTTCCAGATCTATCCTGAGACCCCACTCTGTTCCCTGAAGACAGCGGCCTGGGTAGGCGACGGCCGCGGGGCCTCGTCCTGCCGAGGAGAAAGGCATGAGGGGCTTAAGGGCTATGACGCCCATTTGCAAAGTCCTTGTGGGATCTGAGGAAGTGCCGCACCGCCTCCACCAGGCGGTGCCTGGAAGTGCGACATAGCCATGTGCCCATGATGGCTCCGACTGGCTACAGTATCTTGCAGCCAGTGCCTCACCACCAGGCGGACTGGCACCCGGCGGAGCCTTCGCAACTCCGAGCTGAGCGACCGCAGAAAGCAAATCTCCCAGTGCAATTCTGAGACCCTTGCAGCAGCAGACGAGGGCATGGGCGGCGGGGAAGCCTGAAAGTAGAAAGAAGCCATGAATCCGAGGCATATGGCAGCGAGATCTATCCACTTGATGTTTAGCTTAGCCCATTGCTTATCAATCCTCGTCAAACGCAAACGGATCAGGATCTGGTTCCGCAGATTTTCAAGCCAGGCACAGGCACGCCTACTAGACCGGACTGATACCGCCTTGTTGACCTCATGCATAGTTTCGCCTTGCTCGAAAGTAGCATAGGGGAATTTCTTCCCTGTGCAGTTCTACCCTCCCCGCCACGTATATCAGGTTGATGTCCCTGCCCGAGGCTCTCGCACTTCCATCTTGCGACATGCTGCCACCTTCAAGTTCAAGACTTCTCACAGATTCGCCAGTTTCCAAAAGGCCCACAGATATGCTCTCGAAGGCAAAGCGCCAACACACGTCAAGAGTCAAGAGCCTCTGCCGTGGAAACTGCTGTCGAGGGCCACCTGTAGGCTTTGCAAAACGAACGCTTCAACACAGACTGGGTGAAGTGCTCAATGTGCTCAGGACTGTGTTGCACATGCAGCAGTATGGTAATTGGGGCAGCGGCTCCAACATGAGGCCAAATGAGTCGCAGGACAGTGGCGACCGTCTTGGACTCAACTTTAGCCCGGTGCACGCCTCCTGTTCGGCCAGCTGCACGTACTCCCGCCGCGAGAGGAAGCGCTTCTCGTCGTCCGGACCGCTCTGCGGACAGTGGATGTTTCTGCCGATTGCGACGACTGCGATAGCACTTGCCACAATAAGAAGCTGCCGGGCAGCCTTGATTCTTGAGCGAGGAGTTGAAGTTTTGATCAGCAAAGCCGCTCACACGGCGCCTTCACCTTGCCAAGCTGCTCCAGAGTTACACCCGGGACCACCACCTGCAAGGCTGTGAGAGGCTGTGAGGTGACGAAGCACGCTACCGTGCGCTATCAGCGAAAGCTGGGGCCATCCGGCCATCGTCTCGAGGATCGGCGGCTGCCCGTGCTGCAGCTTGGAGAAGCCGTCGGTGAACTCTGGTGAAGCCTTGTGTCCATGCTGGAGCTTGAGGAAAGAGCAGAAAACTTGAGGCTCTGCATCATTGCTTCTGAAATGTCGAACATGTCTGTAGGGAGTAGAGGGTCAGATCGAAGAGCCAGGTGCACCGAAGCCTCCGTATACCCAGAACTTGGATCCAATACCGAACAAAGTGGTGCAGATGTCCACCTTTCCAACAGTGCCCAGTCATCCTGCACTCAGCCAGCCACATCTGTTTTCTTTGCACCTCGTCCACCTCCACGATGCCTGCCGGGATTCAAGCTAACAGAACAGGGCGGGCAGCTCTTCAACCTGGAGAACGACAAGCCAACCGCAGTGGCAACAAAACCGAACTTTACGACTTCCCATCTCACAGCTCCGTCAAGTCTCGCCATCAACAAGTCAGTCACAGCTACACATCTCGCTCCATACACTGGCAAAGTAGCTAAGTGCGTCCGCAAGTCGCTTCAAGCAGCTGTTCGTTGATGCCAGTTGATGCTACCATGGTTTGCCCTGCCCGCCATCAACAGACACACAGGGCCAGGAATATGGAAGCAGCGAGGCACAAGGAGCCAAACTCAACTTGCCCACGGTCGGTTTAGGACGCCACCAACACGGATGTACACCACGAAGACACGGTGCCCTTTTTCTGGTGGGCTGCTGAGAATACACAGCCGTGCNAGCTGTTCGTTGATGCCAGTTGATGCTACCATGGTTTGCCCTACCCGCCATCAACAGACACACAGGGCCAGGAATATGGAAGCAGCGTGGCACAAGGAGCCAAACTCAACTTGCCCACGATCGGTTTAGGACGCCACCAACACGGATGTACACCACGAAGACACGGTGCCCTTTTTCTGGTGGGCTGCTGAGAATACACAGCCGTGCGTCGTATAGACGGAGGTTAAACGTTGAGCGAACAAGCAGCTGTTCGTTGATGCCAGTTGATGCTACCATGGTTTGCCCTACCCGCCATCAACAGACACACAGGGCCAGGAATATGGAAGCAGTGTGGCACAAGGAGCCAAACTCGACTTGCCCACGGTCGGTTTAGGACGCCACCAACACGGATGTACACCACGAAGACACGGTGTCCTTTTTCTGGTGGGCTGCTGAGAATACACAGCCGTGCGTCCACATCTGCCTTTTCAACTCGCAACTCGCTTCAAGCAGCTGTTCGTTGATGCCAGTTGATGCTACCATGGTTTGCCCTNCCTTTTTCTGGTGGGCTGCTGAGAATACACAGCCGTGCGTCCACATCTGCCTTTTCAACTCGCAACTCGCTTCAAGCAGCTGTTCGTTGATGCCAGTTGATGCTACCATGGTTTGCCCTACCCGCCATCAACAGACACGCAGGGCCAGGAATATGGAAGCAGCGTGGCACAAGGAGCCAAACTCAACTTGCCCACGGTCGGTTTAGGACGCCACCAACAGGGATGTACACCACGAAGACACGGTGCCCTTTTTCTGGTGAGCTGCTGAGAACACACAGCCGTGCGTCCACATCTGCCTTCAATTTGCAACTCGCTTCAAGCAGCTGTTCGTGGATGCCAGTTGATGCTACCATGGTTTGCCCTACCCGCCATCAACAGACACACAGGGCCAGGAATATGGAAGCAGCGTGGCACAAGGAGCCAAACTCGACTTGCCCACGGTCGGTTTAGGACGCCACCAACACGGATGTACACCACGAAGACACGGTGCCCTTTTNGACACACAGGGCCAGGAATATGGAAGCAGCGTGGCACAAGGAGCCAAACTCGACTTGCCCACGGTCGGTTTAGGACGCCACCAACACGGATGTACACCACGAAGACACGGTGCCCTTTTCCTGGAGAATACACAGCCGTGCGTCCACATCTGCCTTCAGTTTGCAACTCGCTTCAAGCAGCTGTTCGTTGATGCCAGTTGATGCTACCATGGTTTGCCCTACCCGCCATCAACAGACACACAAGGCCAGGAATATGGAAGCAGCGTGGCACAAGGAGCCAAACTCAACTTGCCCCCGGTCGGTTTAGGACGCCACCAACACGGATGCTGAGAATACACAGCCGTGTGTCCACATNACACACAAGGCCAGGAATATGGAAGCAGCGTGGCACAAGGAGCCAAACTCAACTTGCCCCCGGTCGGTTTAGGACGCCACCAACACGGATGCTGAGAATACACAGCCGTGTGTCCACATCTGCCTTTTCAATATGCAACTCGCTTCAAGCAGCTGTTCGTTGCTGCTAGTTGATGCTACCATGGTTTGCCCTACCCGCCATCAACAGACACACAGGGCCAGGAATATGGAAGCAGCCACCGTGTTCCTCGGTTTGAGTTGAACGGGTGCCAGCCAAATCGACGCCACCAACACGGATGTACACCACGAAGACACGGTGCCCTTTTTCTGGTGGGCTGCTGAGAATACATAGCCGGGCGTCCACATCTGCCTTTTCAACTCGCAACTCGCTTCAAGCAGCTGTTCGTTGATGCCAGTTGATGCTACCATGGTTTGCCCTGCCCGCCATCAACAGACACACCGGGCCAGGAATATGGAAGCAGCGTGGCACAAGGAGCCAAACTCAACTTGCCCACGGTCGGTTTAGGACGCCACCAACACGGATGTACATTACACCACGAAGACACGGTGCCCTTTTTCTGGTGGGCTGCTGAGAATACACAGCCGTGCGTCCACATCTGCCTCTTCAATTTGCAACTCGCTTCATGGTGCCGCGTGATCGGGCATTGGGACAGGTATGGAAGCATGTTCTCAGCCGCTCAAAGTAACTGCATGCGGCCATTTCACTTTGTCGGCTGGGCCTCCTTGGCCTTTGCTTCGCTTTGGGGGCGGCCATGGTTGTTCCTTGCAAGAACGGCTGATTGAACGCTGCCAGAGACGCCGGCTGACCAGGCAGATGCTTTCACCCTTGAGTCCCGAAACTCCAACGACTTCAAACAAACAAGACTTGCCGGCTTCTGTGGCCCTTGCCAAGGGCTGCCTTGTCGTCCTGGGGGTTTGCTGCACAGGTTGCAGGCTGCGATCGATTTAGTCCGGATTTAGTTGCTGCTCAGGGTGAAAAGATCTACGCTGTCTTTCACCAATTGTAAAGGGCAATGTCACCCGTGGACTGTTTTGGCGTTCATGTGGCTTCATGATGTCACCTGCTGTTCGTTTCGAACTTGAAGACGCGTTGTAAAGCTTCCCGGTGTCTTGCAAGCTTAAGGGAGCAGGACCCGGGCTTTGCGACTCTTGCGGGCTCGAGACTTCTTAGCTTGTCCATAAGCTCTAGACTTTGGGGTCTTAGGAAGAGTTTCGGTGCGTCGCTGCTGTTGGGACTTTGGCACCAAGGCTAAGAGCCGTGTGGCGTAAGTAGGGGCTCAGACCTCAGACAGTTTCTTGGAAGCTGACTAAAGGCCGGGCTCAGGTTATGGAAGAAATTCAGTGCAGCCCTATAAAAGTGCGGAATTGTCTCAACTGCAGCCCGGCCACCCGCATCTTCGGCTCTCGTTTCACGGAGTAGCCGAAGGCTTCCACGAGCCTGCAGTGTCACGGGAGGTCCCCTGAGTGCACGCCCGCTATCTGCAGAACACAGTCACCACAGTCTCCTTCCGGAGCCTGATGAAATTCAAGATGCGAGGACTGAGGCGGGGGCTTCGGCAGACGCTCCGGCTTCAACTCGTCGACCCAGATGAGATTGCCCTAACACGAACTCGCTGAGATCCGCCGGTTCCGGACATCGTTGCTTTCGCGAAGGCGCGAGGCCTCAGTATCGAAGGTGTGCGGCCGCTTTGACATCTCCTCGTGGAGCTGTTGCACCTGGCGGGCCAGTGTACCCAGCAAAGGTGCACCTGTTCGGAATGGTCTGCGGGCGCGCAGGGCAGGGCAGCCCAAGCCGAAAGAGTGAACAACACACAGCTTATGCCGCGGTAGGGCAGATGCGCGAGAAGTGGCCCGCAAGAGAGGTATCGCGATGTTGCGGTCCCAGCTTCAAAGCGATCGGCACCCAAGCCACAGAGGAGCCTTTTTCATTCCAAACCATGAACAGGAGAGGATGTGATCTTCCTTTTCCAGCTCGTTTCGAATGGACGTATCCAGCTCCGCAGGGTCTTCGGGGTGCCAGATGTGCCAGGTACCGTTACGCTGCGGTGCTTCGTGAGAACAGGAGATACAGCCCAAGCACGCGTCTTGCCTTCCGCCTCTCCTCCTCTTGCGTCTTCTCTGACTCCTGTCACAAATGCAGACGTCGCCTCGACACGTAAGATGCTGCAAGTCAACGCCTCTTGACATGCTTCAACCAGCTCTGGACCAGGCCCGGGCCTTGGCAAGGCGTTCCTTGTCACGTTTCCTTGCTTCCTCTTGGGCTTTGGCCTCGACACCGACGCTTTTCGTCTCTGATTTCAGACCAAACCGCAAGGATCCCTGCCTCGCGCATCCTTTCCTCTTCAGGATCCACAGTGTTCTCACCCTCCAGCATGAACATCCTGTGGGCCGTTCCGCTGTATCCGAATAGAAAGCCGCAGCAAGCCACTACCCCCAGTTCCTCGGAGGCTGGTCGGTAGCCTTCCTTGGATCAGCATGCATGGCATACACAGGTTTCAATGCCTGGATTCTCTCTCCACTGCTTGTAGAGGTGTTGATCCTGTCCGTTACAGATCCTTCTTGTTTGCTGCCAGGAAGCTCCTTGACAGAAGACAGGCCACTGGCGGCCTGACTGTTACAAGCCCGTGAACCCACGGCCCCTGACGTTTCTACTTCTCCTCATCTTCGACCTGCCCCTCAGGGCAACCATCACATAAAAAATGCAGGTTGCCACACACTTTCACTGCACGGCGCCAACCTTGGGGCGCGAGGAGCTCGCAAGCTGGCCTGGCAAGTCTGCGTGCCAAATCCAAGCTCACAAAAGATTTGGAGGCCAGGAAGACTGCCAGGATTTCGTGCTAAGATGACATGAACATGTGCGAACCGTGAATCCTTTGTCTGAAATTCCGACTTTCCTTCTGCCTCGTCGAGGCTTGCCCGGCAGCTTTCCCCCGGAGGTGGAGGCCTGTCGCAAGTGAAGCCCCAGGACTGCTACCAAGTAGCCCAGTGCTCCACACTGCTCCGCAGGGCTCCTCGTCGGCTTTCCCACTTCGCCGAACCGGCAAATGCATTCGCCTGGGAATCACTGCTCTAGAAACGGCCGCACGCGCACACGACCTCTTGTGCCTGGCTCTACCCCCATACCACTGAAGCAATGAGCTGAAGCTTTCAATTAAAGTTGGGAACCACGGCATGACAGACTGTCGCGGTTACTAGGTGTTCTTTGTCAGCAAAAGTTCTAAGCATTAACGATGCAGTAAAAAAATGTTTCATGGCGGTCAGCCCAAAAAAGCTCAGCACCCAGGTCCTGTACAAGCGGCTGTTCAGGGCCCTTCTATGCTGACTCCAAGGAACGCCCAGCTGTCGATCTCGCAAGGCTGTGGCTCCTGGGCGACGGCTCCAAGTGCACACGCAACCTGCACTTGGTCTCAACCTGTGGCCCCGGCATCTTCAATGTTCCATTCCGGGCCTCCCGGTTGCTCAGCATGGCACGAATCCAGATGAAGGCGAAAATCCTCGCCCTGCCACTGCCTCGTAGAGCCCCGTCTACGGCAGTCTCCCCTGAATCATGGCTGACGTAGCACCTCGGAGAGCGGGTGCGCGGAAAAGAGCGGGTGCCCACTGGCGAACCGCAACGGGAATACCCCAACTTGGGCCGCGAGCATCCGCAGACGGCTGACCAAAGCATCAGAGATAGCATTGGAGGCGAAGGAGAAGGCCTTGACGCGAAAGCAAAGCTCTGGTCTCAGGGCCTTTCATTTCGAAGGCATCTCAATGCCTTCCTCTCGAGATACTTCTGCCAAAGGAGTGTGCCGCCATCCGTGAGGATCCTGCGAAGCGGGAACTGCAAAGACACCCCGAAAAAGAGTGAGAAGCGTGAGGGCCGTGCTGGTCAATCGTAGCAGCGACCGCCTTGCTTGGTCTCTCAGTCGCTATTTCATGTTGCGATTTGGTAAGGCTCGGTTCACTTGAGACCAGCTGAGACCCCTGCCTCCTCTGCCCCACAGATGCTTCGGCCGAACTCAGTCCAGGGTCCTTACGAAGTGGGCGACTAAGCCACTTGTCCCACCAGCCACACCGAAAACTCAAGCACCCCAACATCTGCTCAAGGCACCCCAAGGGGATCTTTCTGGCATCTCCCCCATGGCGTCAAGGCAAACAAAACGCTGATGGGGTGCTGTTGAGGGCCAGATCTAGCTTGGCTTGGGAGGTGTCTAGGGGCTTCGGCCCTGGGCTGTTCAGTTTCTTGGCGAGCACTTTGATAGAAGTCATGTACAATGACTACATGAGTGTGTGCATATATAGTTATACATGTATGTGTGTCTTACACATATATATATATATATGGGTGCAAAATTATCTGATGATTTTGTTTTGTGAAGTTTTTTGTTTTTGTGCGTTTGCTTGGTCTGAGGGGACGGGCGGGAGAGAGGGAGGGACGGAGGGAGGGAGGGGGGTGGATTTTTCCTAGGGAAACACTAATTCCCTCACATTGTTGACTTATTTGGTGCCATTCCCCCTAGATTTTCCTCAGGAAAACGTACCTTACCTTAAGGAAAGCGTACGTTACCTTGGTTTTCCTAGAAAAACGACAGTTTTCCTTACATTTTGGACGGACTTCGTGCCATTTCCCACGTTTTCCTGACGAAAACCACGTTACCTTGGTTGTTGTTGTTGTTGTCCTGAGAAAACCGACGTTACCTTGGTTGTGGTTGTGGTTGTTGTTGTTGTTGCTGCTGCTGTTGTTGTTGTTGTTCTTATTATTCTTCTTCTTGCGGTTGTTGCTAGCCTTATTATTTTTTCTGGTTATGTATTATTGTATCATTATTGCACTATTTACGTATTTTTGTGATTATTGTTTTTTATTACTACTATTATGCCGTTGTTGTTGCTATTGTTATCGTTGTGGTTGTTGTTGCTTTTCTCGTTATTCTTAAGCCGTTGTTGTTGTTGTTCTTCTTATTTTCCTTATCATCATTATTATTTTGTTCTTGTTGCTGCTATTGTTTCTATTGTCGTTGTCCTCGTTGTTGTTGTTGTTGTGTCACTGTTTTTGTCGTTGTTGTTGTTGCATTTGCTACTACCCTAATTGTAGTAGGGCTTAAAGAAAGCAGCAGGGTCTGCAGTTCAGAAAACAGGGGGGAGAAAGCAGCAAAGTTTGCAATTTAGACAAAGCGGAGGGGGGGGNGCGGGGGGGGGCGCAGCCCCCCCCAATTTGCAAACCTTCCAAAAATGACTTTGTTTTCTTCGCTTTTACCCCCTGAAGCGATTTCGTGTGGCTTCTCCATCTTGTGTGCTGGAGAAGACGCTTTTACTCATTTGTTCGTTTTACAAGGGAGACTCTCTTTCACTGTACTTTGTTTTCTTGCCTTTTTACTCCCCAGCGAATACGTCTGGCTTTGGCCTTCTTGTCTGTCGGTGAAGACATTTCATTCATGATTGTTTCATTTTCTCGCTTTTAGCCCCCTGAAGCGTTTTCGTGTGGCTTTCTCCTTCTTGTGTGTTGGAGAAGACGTGTTTATTCATTTCTTCACGGCTTAAGAGAGCGGGGGGGTTTTGCAACGAGGGGGCCCCCTTCAGGGAAGGGCTGCAAGCAAAAACTTAACAAAGAGAAAAGCGAAGCAGACAATCAGAGAAGCAGAAAAGCAGAGAAGCAAGAGAAGCGCAAAAACAGAGACGCAGAAAAGCAGAGGAAAGCAAAAGCAGAGGAAAGCAAAAGCACAAAAAAAAATAACAAAAAAAATTAAAGCAAGGAAGAGCTGCAAGCAAACACTTTACAAAAAAACAGAAAAGCGAAGCAGACAATCAGTGAAGCAGCGGCAGAGAAGCAGAAAAGCAGAGAAGCAAGAGAAGCGGAAAAGCAGAGAGGCAGAGAAGCACAAAAGCAGAGGAAAGCAGAAAAGCAAAGGAAAGCAAAAAATCACAAAAAAACAAAAAAAATCTCCAAGAAAAACAAAAAATCCTCAGATAATTAGGATTCCTATCTATATATATATAGTTATTTATTGGTCTGATATGTATCATGATCTTCGTTTAGTTCTGCGTACGTCTCTCAAATGCCCAATTTCATAGACTATCGTGAGTGCCCAACCCCACAGACTACCGTGAGACTACCTGGAGTGCCCAACCCCCACAGACTACCATGAGACTACTTGGCAGGGTGGGGATATTCTAAGTAAAATAATTATCATTATTTTTATTCTTATTTTACTTGTTGGATTCAAGGGAAGATATTAAATCGATATATTCTTTAAAATGGCAAAACAAGAATAGAATAAGAAGAAATAAAAATATTGCCGGTCTCGATTTATGACTTATAGCAAAAAATACTTATTGCCTATATATTCAGACTAGCCAATTATAAAATCTATATATTCTATGATTATCATGATATAGACTATATTCAACATTTGAATTTTCAAGTTTCATTGATATTAAATTTGCCGGGTCGGGTTCGACTAGTGCTGCTGTCCTGACTTTTGGGCATGACTCTAACCGCCCTTGGTAGGTGAGGCCCTGGTCCCTGAAGGAAGGGCTGCGGAACGGGGCAAGCGACAGACTCTCACACGCAACAAGTGAAAGTCTACTCTCGTGATTATTGCTGCAGGTAGGCTGCTAGCCTAGCAGCCTACCTGCAGCAATAATCCCGAGAGTAGACAACCTAGCAGCGCTAGGTGCTGGTTGACAAGCCTGCAAGCCTGCCTGGCCAAGAGCCCAGAATGCCCAAAGAAGCTCTGTAAATGCTCCACCCGAACCTGCGGATAAGCGCAGCCCAACTGAATGTAAGGAGGCGATGGACCTTTCGGCAGTTCACTTGGTTTCGGCGCAGCATTGCCTGAATACCAGTCGCAAGCAGAGATGCAGCTCTGCTCTTTTGCACGGGCTATGGAAAGCTAAGGCCAGCGGCACTGACTTCGCGGCGCTTCTCCATGACCTGCCCAGGGCAGGAGTCAGCGCCAGCGTCAGCGTCTGCACCCTCACCCCGAAGCCTCCAGCTCCTCGAGCTCTTTGGAGCTGAGGCAGCGCTTCGCCAGGCTCTTCCGAGAGAGCCTCCGCAAGCTGAAGCTCTCAACGCTCGCCCAAAATTCGGGGCCGGTCGGAGACCGAGAGCCGGGCTGGGTCAAGCGGGACACACTGCTTGCCTCCGAGTACCTGCGAAATTGGAGAGCACTTTCACAGGCAGAATTCGGACCTCCCGGCTCATCGGCAGACCGGCGCACACGCTGAATTTCTCGGAGCACACAGACGGGCAGAGGTCGTCCGCATCTTCCAAGCGTTTGTCCTTGTCCTGTGCTCGAAATTTCCAGTGACGGGGGCTCTGCCCAGCTGCAAGTTGTCGGCCATTGTCATGCCGCGAAATGACAGCTTGGCTTATGCAGAGGCACACGGCATCTCTCCCCATCGACACTCCTGGGACCCACGGGCCGTGTGTGGTGCCCGCGGCCCATGAGGAAGGGCCTCGGCTGCTTTCTCCAGGAGACCATGCTACCCGGGTGGATACGACATGTGTGCTCTTCTTGGGAGCAGTACAACGATTTCCGGATGAGCTTTGGCTTGAGCTTTGGCTTGCACCCCTCCTTTGCTTGGCCTCGCGGGACTTCGGCGTGCGTGGAGAGCGCATTTTCAGCCTCTGCAAGCAAAAGGGGTCGTTCGGGCACTGCCGGTGCGAGGTGCAGGGTGCGGATGCAGGGTGCGGATGCAAAGGACGTGCTGCTGGGAAGATTCCAATAATGCTTCGTGATTCCACATCTGGGGAAAACACGTGTGGAGGCGGCTCTTTCATGCGCTTGCGGAGCAGAAGCCGCAGACTGAGACCCAGGCGGGCGAGGAGACAGAAGAAAATACCTGGAAATCTCTCGGTGGATGGACGGGAACAAGGTTGGGTCTTGAACACCTGTCAATAAGTTTCCATGGCATTCATTTTCTGTGGCCAAAGTTTTTGCACTGCTGGTAAGTTGTCCTTTGCTTTGAGGCTTGTGGATAGCTTTTTGCGCCAATAGGTTCTTGCTGCAGTGCAGTACGGCAGCAGAGGAACAAAAGATGGCGACATTCCCGCAGGCTGCGTTTGTCGGCACAGTCAACCGACCCTGATCCACACGCCACGGGAAGCCCAAAGGTACAGCAAATTAGTCGCACCACGTGAGAATGAGAACAACTGATTCTGAGACAGTCCGAACTGATATCCATTTCGGCCCGAACTCCTGGGGCTCTGACTGGCAGTGGCCCTCCTAACAATTGCGAAGGGTTTTGGAAATTTGGATCATCCTGACACGCCCCCATCATGTCCTCCCCAGACTTGCGACGAGGCGAGCTCATCTTCCTGGTGAAGGTAGCTCTCGCTGAAAATGAAAATGTATTACTAGTTCAAGCAAGCACACGGACAACTGTATCGAAGTGCTGCCTGCGCTGTACCTTCGAGTCCGAGGCACCGTCGCTGGAACTGTGGATTTGCTATTCTTACAGTTTCACTGCTTGTGCTCTATCGCGACGAACTCGACACAATTGACACCTGCATGCGCCACATGAACAGCTACCTTTCTGCATGCCTAATGCCTGCGCACGTTGAGCCAGCATCCCAGGCAATCATCTGCTCTTACATCTGGAAAAACGTCTAGATGAGATTAATCAATTACAGGACGGCGCCGGCGGCAACGAGTCAATGATGCTTGAACCTTCAAGCCTCAGACGCATGTTTGGAGCCGTGCTAGACGAGATCTTTCGAATCATTGTCTGTCCGCCTGTGGGGCATCTCAGCACGACAGAAGGCCACCAGGGCAACTCGTACCCGAGATTGCCTTCTGTGCCCTCGCTGGCTGCGCCCAGGGGGTGGGCCATCCTCTGGGACCCCATGCAGTGCAAGAAGGTGGCCAGAATAGGAGTTTGGCCTGCCACTCAGTCCCTCTGGAATCCCATGCCACACCAGTCTTCGTCTCAGCCCCACTCCTGTCGGCTAGTCACTCCTCGTGCACGCGTGAGCATCAGGAAAGGGAACCGATCTTGCAGCAAGATGGCCTGGGCTTGAATCCTCTCAAGTCTTCATTGGCTTCTGACTTCTGATCGTTCACCTTCTCCTGAGGAAGATATAATTAAAGACATCAGCTTTGTACAAGACGTGATCACAAGGTATATGAGCTGTCCGTTAACGTCTCGCCGAACCTCTAGACCAGAGTTTGGAACCATGAGAGCAGTCTTGCTTCTAGCTTTGCAACCTGGTTTCTGCTACTCTCTCGGACGGCCAGATTTCCACGGACAGCTCAAGCAGACTCTGGGGACAATCCCACGTGTCCTCAGGTCATCCTTCTGCGATGCATGTGCAGGGGGCAGTGTCGGCGAAGGAGCGAGCAAAGACTCCATGAGCAATCTAGAAAGAGGAAACGAGCGAGAGAGAAAGAGAGAGAGTCTGAGAGAGAGAGAGAGCGAGTGCTGATAACATTACATTGCTTGCTGCCTCAAACACTGGCCACATGAGCGCCACATGTGTGGAATGTACAGCAACCTGGGAGCTACTGTTGAGCTCCATAAACCGATCGTCCGGGCCGGTCCAGAAGCCGAGGCAGCGCTGCACCGCGTTGCCCCGTTCGACCGGTCCCGGACTAAGTCCGCAAGCAGGCCTCTGCATGAGGCGATCCTTCTGTGGACAGTCAAGATTCCTGCCTGGAGTGTTCCAAAGCAATTTCGGCGAGCTCCTCACACCTTGCTGATAATAGCGCCGCAGTGGTGCAGAAGATCCTTCGCAACATCGAACCAAGTGCTGAGAGGGCAGAATTAGAAGACAGCTCCATGAGGCAACAAGTAGCCGTAGCATCTAAAGAGCGGATCAACAGATTGCCCGAGCGCATACGTTGGTGCCAGGCGCTGCTTGACTACGTGGAGAAGCCACTGCAATCTCAGCGACGGTAGTGCCATCTACATACAGTTTTTGAGGCCGGCATGTCTGCAACTACCTACGAGTATCGGGTCCATGGGACACTCGAGTCAGACCGTCCGGTGCATCATAGCCACTATTTCGCTTGCACCATGCAGGCAAGACAAGAAGCCAAGAACGTACCCTGTCACCAGGCGAGAGACAAGGCGACACCGCCAGCTTCGGCAGTGCTGTGGAAACGCGAACGGAACCTCTGCCATGAAGAAGGCCCTCAGGCGTGTCCCCTGGCGAGCCCCTTTCGGAACTTCTCTCAAAGCCTATTCTATAGGGCCTAGCCGGCGGTTGCTGCTACATCTGCTCGAAGGGGTAAGGGCAGCCTCGACTGCAGCTTGCCATCATCAGCTATGGACATGTTGCCGAGTTGAAAGCTTCGATGGTACATTGTGGAGATGCCTTCTTAAATCTATGCGATCAGAAGAACAACGGAGGATTCAACAACAAATTTTAGTTGCTGCAAGTAGGTGGGATTCTTTTGATGGCAGCACGTCCTCTAAAGACACAAGGCTGAAGTCTCGGCACTGATGCCGAAGTTCTAGAGTCGCAGTCGACCCTCTTTTCTGTCTCGCTGACAACATACGGCGTCAAACGCCATCCATGGCTTCTCAAAAAGCCAGCTATTGGCAAAAGGGTTCCCTCGAGAGGAAACAGCAGTCAGATCAAAAGCTTGATGGCTCACAGGCAAGTCTATACANGGCAAAAGGGTTCCCTCGAGAGGAAACAGCAGTCAGATCAAAAGCTTGATGGCTCACAGGCAAGTCTATACAAAGGGCGGAAGCTGTGCATCTTCGGATCCTGAACCCGATCTTCCACATGCCCAAAAGTCTTTTGCCGTAGAGCCTTTAAGCGCTTGACGACACTTCTTGGCACTCACAAACCGTTCGTCATAAACGAGTGTCCAGGCATTTTCAGTTAAAAGCTTCAGCAAGGCAGAATGTACCTGAGGTTTTGTCAGAGCATCTGCCACTTGAGCTTCGCTGTTCACCCAGCGAGTAACTGTTTTGCCTCGTTCAAGACGTTCAAGGATGGACATGATCTCCAGGGTCGAGTACTTGTCTTTCAGGCCCAACCCTGCCGTGTTGAGCTCACCTTTTCTCACGATGTCATAGAGGCTCTTCGCATCCGTCACCATGACACCTGGCACGCGTCGTAGATCTTGAGAAAAATCGCCTGGATCAAGCACATTGCCACACAGTTCAGACCAGCATAGTCGGACATATAGGAGCTCTTCTTCCCCTTCTCCGAAAGCCTGGATTTCTGCAGCCAACGAAGAGCGAGCTACACGCTGCAGCTTGTTGGATTTCCATGACATAACGGATACAGGAGCGACCTCTCCATCCATGATGGCCGGCGTGGTCGCGACAATCGATGACCACCTGTGCTGCTTAGGTCCTTACGGTTGGCTACTGCTGCATCAGTCCAACAAACGAAGGTCACTTCTTCCACAGGCGTGTCAGGCAGGTAGTTGATTCTCACTGACAGAATCCTTTGTCCATGAATTTCTCTCGCCAGCTTATTGGCCTCCCGGAGTGTCCGGGCTGTCGCAGAGCTCACCTGAGACAACAAGATACCGACCTTAGCAGCATGCATGGGAGCTGTATTGTAGGCTCGCCATTGAGCCGCCCCAAGTAGAGCCCTCAATTGTCCGATCTCCCTTGGCGTCGCCGGGTCAGAATCACCTCGTTGACTCTCAACAGGGATCTGATCCAGAGTCTCGCAGTACTTGCTGTGATCTAGAATCTTGGATCCATCACTAGACTCTCTGATCTGAATCCCACAATGCGAGAAGGCCCCAAACTCCCAGGGACTCCATCGAAACTTCTCAAAGAATCCCTCGAGGGCGCGGTGCCATTCAGGACATTGTTCATTGCCTGCAATGATAAAATCATCCACGTGACTGCAGATAACTCCCGCGGTCTTAAACTCCTTTGTCTGGGGGTCTTGAACCTTGAAAACCCATCCGCATGGCTCAGTGCGCATCTGCTGGAAACCCAACTCCTTTAAGGCTCCATTTATTGCGCGAAAGAATTCGGCTGGGGCATTTACTAACCCATAAGCCGCCTTGCGAACTTGAACAAGGTTTCCAGCTGGAATCTTCATTGCGGCAGCAAGCTCTTTCACAGGAACGGCATACAGGTTGCGAGCTTCTTGTGACGCCGGTCCTTGGAGAAACGCACTTTTTATATCTCCCTTTAAGCATTTCCATCCCTTCTGCGCCGCGAACTGCAGAACCAATTGGCGGGTCCTTCGGCACATAGTAGGACTTGAGGACACCAGTTCATGAAGATCGGGATCTTCGTAGCCAATTAGCACAATTCGTGCCTTGGCCTGGCCAGATTCCTTGAACGTCAAGACCCATCTCATACGGACGGCCCGTTGAGGATCAATGTGGCCTTCCACAGCTCGTGTAGCCTCAGCTTGAAGCCATTGTTGAACCTCTAGTTCTTTGGCTTGTTCAAAAGCCTTCTTCTGCTCGTTGTCCAAAGCAGACCACCGAACTTCAGTTTTCCGTAGCATTTGGGCTGCCCACGCTTGCTCATCACGTCGGAAGGCTCTCCATTGCGATTTGCTTTCGGGCATCGCCAGCTCCACTTGGCATACAGCTAGGGCTTCCTGCGGCATGGTAAACAATGCTTCCTCGGAGTCCACCGTGTTGGCCAAAAATACTGCTTCTTCTTCTTCACGTTTTTGCCTTTGTCGTTTGAACTGCTCGTTCTTTTCCAGCTCGCTTTTACCTGTCGGTGCGATTCTTGCCGGTGCCGCACGGTATCTCCTGGGAATCTGGTATTGAGGATCCCGCAAGAGTTGTTCCAGAGACATATCCGGATCGGGTTCCAGCCAGGTAGGCCTCGAAGAAGATGAAGTAGCCTCCTCCCCTTCTGTCGGAAGTGGTGGCTCTTTTCGTTTCATCGTCCTGTCCTCATCTCCCGGGCTATGTCCTTCTGAAACTCCCGCATCACGCCGAACAGGTTCTCGAGAGCGTCCGCGTCCAGGAACCGACCTTGCCCTTGATCTGGAACGCCCTCGAAATCCATGAGAATCATCACGGTCACGTGCATCAGAAGATCTGGTCCTCCTGGTAGGCACTGAAGGATCACCTGCAAGAGGAATGGTACCGGGCGTGGCAAGCCGTGCCGGTACAGGTCCCACATCCTCTGGTAGCGTAAGATCATCAATGGTTTCATATTGACCACGGTGCAGATGCTGAATGAGATCATGAAAAGTCCATGTTGGAGTAGGTGCCTTTGCCCCTTCAGCCACAATGGCTTCCGTGACACTGGCATGTCGCAGCTGCCATGCACTGCAACGCTTCAATCGTCCATTCAGCCCCCTTCGATTCTGATCGAGTCTCAAGAGACAGCACCCTCAAGAGACAGCACCCGAGCAGGACCATACCACCGACCCTGCTTGTGTTTAGGAACGACCCCCGGACTCGCCGGATAGTCTGCTGGTGGTTTAATTCTCTTATAATATACCAAGTCGCCAGGCAGGAACACTTGATGTTGACGAGTCTTGGAATTCAGGGCCAGGGTCACTCTCCTTGCTGCTTGAGCTTTCTTGAACACGATCTCAGCTTGAATTCTAGTCTGAAGATTCTCCTGGAAAGAGGTTCCTCTGGTGCCCTCAGAGCAATGCAGAGATGTTGCATGACCAGCATCACAGAGTCTTCGGTCATGCGAATACTGCCTTCCAAAAGCCCACTGCATAGGAGTATAACCGTTGACAAACTGATTCTCATTATGAGCAGACGTCATCAAAACAAGCGCTCGATAAGGATCCATCTCAGGAAACATTGTAGCATGACGTGCGCATGATGTTTCAAGACTCCACCCAATCGTTCAACTGCTCCAATCTGACTGTGATCTTCAGCTGGAATCACATCGAACTCAATCCCGCACTCTGCCGCCCAGTTGCCGATCAACGTTCCCTTAAACGCACCTTCTGGATCAGCACGAAGTCGACAGGGATAGCCATATCGCATCACCCATTGAGTTTCGATAGCTTGAATCACCTCAGCAGTCGTTGAGTTGCGAGCTTCATCTATTGGCCCTCGAAACATCTCTTGGACAACTGGTGTACTGGCTGGCTATCGTCAGTCATAACCAGCACATGGATCACCGTGTCCTGCCATCGAAAGTCGATGTGATCTATCTGAAGAGTGTGCCACAGCACTTCACATCTCTCAAGATTCACCACTGAGTGAGGCTCATTAATCTTCAGCTGCTGACACTCATCGCATTTCAAATTCTGAGCGATTCGAATGACGTGCTCCTCCACTTCTCTGGTGCGCAGTAAATTCACCAAGGCTCGGTTGCCTGGGTGGCCACATCGTCGATGCAGCTTCATCAGCTGTGCATGAATCACTCTTTCTTCCTTAGTCATTTTCTCGGGATCGCTCAGCTCACTCACGGCATGACATTCATGACCTTCTGACTGCAGGCTGCTGAACACATGGTCATGTTCTTCATAGAGTTGCTCTTCCTGTTCTCGGTCCAGCATATTTTGTAGAAGCATCTCCTGAACAGCACGTCGACATGTATGTATAGGCAGGTTCCCAGGTACACGAGAAAGGAGATCATCTTCACGGACATGTTCATGATTCCCGGGACATGACATACTCAGCAACTGCGTAAGACTTTGTGAAGTAGTCCATACACGCCACACCCGAGAACTTTGGGGACTCGTAGGGTCACCTTGGACATCTGCTGCACATGCATGCACCAGGCCCTCAAAAACCTGGCCCGTGTTCAGAAGATGACGAAAGAACTCACGCACCTCCAGTCGATGCCATGACGAGGTATGTTTGGGCCATTCCCAAACCACTTGTCTACCTTCGCTCATCTGTGCTTGAGCTAGTCTGACACATGTTTGTGCAGCCTGCTTCCATCTCTTACGACAATGCGCTTGTGCTTTCTCTGATCGTCCCTCCGGATGCCGGGATTCACATACAGGAGCAAGCCACAGCCATTGAGGCTGAATTTCACGTAGCACCTGAAGAGCAGCATCTGAGTCACGACGGCGACTCACATCCAATCCTCGATCAGCCATGTTAGTGTGTTGACCATTCCTGTCTTCTAGAGCTTGTTGCAAATGTCCATTACGTGATCCGACTTCTAGCACATGTAGCTTGGCCGCTTCACCCCGAGGTAGACGTGCTAGAATATCATCAACTTCATTGACATAGTTTCGAGCCTCATTCAGACAGAACGCCCGCTCTGGTGCAGTGATCTGGCGCTGCACTTGCCAAGATTCCTCCTGGGTATCAAGGTGATCATTCTCTTGTTCACGCTCATGACCTGTCGGGGTTCAGGTACGCGGGGTAGAGGAAAACCAAGACCACGCAAATCACTTCGCACATCTGGTCCAATCATTGTCAAGGCTCGAGAACTATGTGCCGTAATGACAAACCTTGGTCCACTCCACTTGCATGTAGCGTGCGGCACGAACGGATCGAACGTGGTGGGACGATGTCGCATGCACTCTTGAACTCCCCGCACTCTGGTCCCATCTCTCTGCGCTCTCCACTTGGTGTTTGATGCATGTCTCGGTTGCTCATTGGCGCCCACAGCACGCCAGAGTTCTCCTCCACGATAATTTCCCAGACCTATGATCAGGTTGCGGCTTTCAGGTAGATTGTGACAGTCGCGATGCATGACACTCCCTGCATTCAGACCAACGGTAAGGGTAGTCCATGTTTGTACATCAAGCCCAGACTCATGAGCATGCTTGGACATGAACTGGTTCATGTAGCGTACCACACATGGCAGTGCCTGAGATCGAGAGGTCATTCCGTGTTGGGCTCCATGGGCATAAAGACCAAAAGATAGGTACTGACCCTGAGGTTGCACGCACTGTCTTTGTTTCTCTCGATTCCACAACTGAGCCATGTCTTGCAAGAGACTCTCGCACCCGGCCCAAGAGAAATCCTTTCTCTTGGTCAGATCCGAAGCCTTGATTTCGAGAAAATCTTTTGCCTCCGCACTCAGAAAGACTTGATCAGGAACAGGTTCATCTGCTACTCTTTGTTGTCTTCCTCCTGCTCCTCCGCGGACTTCACATGGGGCTTCTTTCGAGAGGCATGCGGTGTCATCTTCCAATCGCTCGTGGCCGTAATCACTTGTGGAGTACCAGTGACCGGAGGAACTTTCTGATACCCGGAGTCCGTCTCGGAATCGCTCGCCTCCTTGCCCTTGGTCGCCTCTTCGATGTCTTTCGGCTTTGCCGCAGACTTCTTCGGACGGGCACCCTTCATCCTCTGCAACTCGGCAAGACGGCGGTGCAGACTGGCTTCGGCTCCACTGATGGCAATCTCTCGGGTCTGCAACTCCTCGGCGGCCGCTTTGGTCCCCGGCTTGTTCTGCAGGTTCTCCAAGGCTAGGGTTGTGTCGGCAGGAAGCGGTCCGGCCGACCGATAGATGCCCGTTGCCCCCCAAGTTGGGGTGTACGACAGGCGGATCCCGCAGACCTTGCATGTCCACCATTCCGCATGGCCGTTGCGACCCGACTTCGAGCCTCGGCCCATCGGATCCGGAGTGTGATTGCCCTTGCAGATGCCGCCCTGAGCCCGTGGATCCCGAACATCGATCCCTACCGTCCTGGAGTAGTCGAGGCGTTCCTCTGGTGGAGCTCGATCTTTCCGAGGTTGGCCTTTCGTCTTCGTCACCTTGTTGCTCCCTGGCGGAGTCAAAGCCTGGGCCATTCTCGGACACAGGAATATCACCAGGGCTGCTAGCAACCTGAAAGATCTGCACAGCCTGTATCAAGCCACAAATGTCTTCATCGGGTTGCACTGGGGCTTCTGTCGACATCAACTGGACTGCCTCTGCACTCCCAACGGCAAACACACTCTCATGATGTTGTACACATGAAACTTCACATACTGATGGCGACACATCACACGAAGGTTCCCTGACATCTCTCTCGCACGGCATGTATTGCGGACTGGATGAAAGATCCGCACGAGAGTTCTTCTCTGAAAGTCCTTGGTTCCAAAAACGGTCTAGAGACACAGCTTCATGAAGCCAATCTCGAGTGAGATCCAACAGAAGATGTCCGGCTGGGGATTCATCCAGCCTCACAGCGATCCTCGAGTTAATCGCCTGGAAGATCACCAGGCGCCTGCTGACATCAATCACCGCTCCCAGCTTTTTCAGGGTCTTGACCGACAAGAGAACAGGGACTCCCTCTGCATCCAGAGTATGAATCCCGAGATACACCAGGCGCCCGTCAAGTCGTTGAGGCACCTCCACATAGGATAAAGAGCTGGACACCTGGCCGTTCCCAAACTTGAAAGGTCTCTGGTAGCCGGGATACACCTTCATCGTTTCACTCTCACCCTTCGAGTTGAGTGCTCCCATGATGTCATCGATCGCGCTTAGCGATCCGACCGTGGCCGTAGCCCCAATATCCAGGACGGCCTTGCCCTTGAAGTCATAGGGCAGACTCGCAAAAACACTGAGTCGAGCTTCAGCTGGGCCCTCCAGTTCTCCCTCAGGACACCCTTCGCAGACAGCAATATCCACCACCAGGACATACTCAGACTCACAGCTTGTCACTGACATCTCCTTGTCCTGATCCTGGTTTGTTGCTACCAAAGCATCCAGAGGCGTTCGAGAGAGCTCCTGTACAAAGATCTCGCTGGACTCGTGCACGAAAAACTGGTCCTGGTGACGCACCCTCACCTCTTCATTCTCAGGCATCTGATCAGCTGCTGGAAGGTTGGTCGTGCCGTTGGGGTAGTCACCAAGGTACACTGGGAAGTCCATGACCATGTAGGCGCCCTCCGTCTGGTGTTCACCGTCCGCGAATGCCACTGCCCGGGGACCTGATCTCGTAGGACTCGACGAGGCAGATCGCTTGGGACAGGACCGGTAGTCATGTCCCTTGTCACCGCAGATAAAGCATCCGGTGAAGGACGCGGAACCAGGTCGTTGGGGTCCCTTTGCTCCCTTTCCTTTTCCGGGAGTTCCCGGGTTCACCCCAAACACATTTCCAGAAGGCTTCCCTTTAAAAGACCCTTTTGGTGACTTCCCAATTCCTTTTCCCTTAGGAGGATAGAATCCCCTGTTGAGGAGCTTGTTCTTGACTATCTGACGAGACTCCTGAAAGGACCGTCTCTTAGCCTCAAACTGGCCGTAGATCTCCATGAGCTCCTGGCCGGCTGCGTTGTCCAACGCCATGATCTCCTCGATGTCCAGCCACGGCTGCACGTCAGCCTGGGACCACCAGGCCCCTTCGTGGTCCTGGGTGCACCACTCATCGTCCCAGTAAACCCACTCCAGGGTATTGCCTGATGAAGTCACCGTCCAACATGACGCATCCTCAGTCTCCTCGCCAGCACTGGTCTGCATTTCACCAGTGGCCCAAAGTACTTGATCATCACTGAACTCGTCCACAACACCTTCGGGCAAAATGCCCCACACCCCCTCTTGCTCAACCCAGAAGGTGCGCCTTCCAGTCGTGGCCTGGGGGCGATGAGGAGATCGGCCATGTCGTTCCACACTCAGCAACTCCTCTTCTTGATCTCTCAAAGTTCTTTCTACCTTGTCAAAGGTCAAATCTCCCTGAATGGCTGACTGAACTGCTAGCCTCGCACTTGCTGACAGACCAGCTTTGCGAAGCAGGAGCCACCCAAGGACCTCCTCAGGAACCACTTCCTCATCATAAAGGAACTCTTCCCACTGAATCTCTGATTCTTCACTGTCGCTAGAATCCTCGCGGGTGGACCATTTCCACCGTCCTTCTTTCCATCTCTTCCAATCCTTCTCACTCCAGCGAGCATCTCTGAAAGGCTGGGACCAGGAGTCCCACTCGTCCATAGCATGACGGGAAGCAGCTGCACCACGCTCGCCATCTCCACCTCCGGAAGGAGAGGCAGGCTCCTTTTCCTGATCAGCGGCATCCTTGGGCTTCTCTGTAGTGGTGCTCCTTGGCCCACTGCCTGATTCATGGTGGGGTTCCGGCTCTTCCACGCTGCGCTTGGGCTCACTCCGTGACGGCTTGGATCGGCTCGCGGACTTTTCCAGTTCATGCTTACGGACATTGACCTCAGTCAGAGGAGCCTTGGAAGCTTTCAGCTTCCCTAGCGATCTCTTGAGCATGCGGTAGCACTCCCGTACCTGCGATGCCCACTGTGACATCCCAACTCCCTGCTGTCTCCGTAGCTTCACGAACATGTCCTCAAGCCGCAGACCCAGGTCATTGATCGGCGTCTTCAGTAGTCTCTCCTCCAAGAAGCGCAGAAGGTATCGGGGTCCAGTCGGACGACGAAGTTCTTCATGGTTGATCTCCACTGACACCTCCCATGCTTTTCCTTTCAGGCGGGATGCGAGCTCAGGGCCCAGCAGTGTGCGCTTCTTCTTCTCTGTCCGTTCATAGGCCAGACGCACCCTGCGAACATAGTCCTGCCAAGAGCTGTACTCTCCCGACCATGTCACCTGATCCAGACCCGAGTCTTTGCCATAGACAGATTTCTGCATCCGTCAAACACTTCTCCCACGCGGACCCCCTGAACAGGAGGCTCCGCTACCAATTTTGATGGCAGCACGTCCTCTAAAGACACAAGGCTGAAGTCTCGGCACTGATGCCGAAGTTCTAGAGTCGCAGTCGACCCTCTTTTCTGTCTCGCTGACAGCATACGGCGTCAAACGCCATCCATGGCTTCTCAAAAAGCCAGCTATTGGCAAAAGGGTTCCCTCGAGAGGAAACAGCAGTCAGATCAAAAGCTTGATGGCTCACAGGCAAGTCTATACANGGCAAAAGGGTTCCCTCGAGAGGAAACAGCAGTCAGATCAAAAGCTTGATGGCTCACAGGCAAGTCTATACAAAGGGCGGAAGCTGTGCATCTTCGGATCCTGAACCCGATCTTCCACAGATTCGACAAGGAATCGCCGTTGCGCTGGACTTGGAAATACTTGGAAAGAGGTGGACAAATTGCCGCAGCTTCGGGGCATGCCCTGGGCTGGAGCAAGCGTGACCCGGCCGTGGAAGCTCCCCCCGGCAGATCGGGCCATGCTCACGGCAGCTAATCAGACTGTGGCCGTGCAATGAGCTGATTTACTTTGTGAGCTTTCTCGCACTGTGCAACTTGGCGTAAACAATCTACCAGTACATCTCAGACATATCAGGCATCTCACCTCTCACCACGGCCGCAAACGTCGGGGACGCAGTCTCAGCACAAGGCTTTCGCCAAGCCGGCCTCGATGCGGTGCACCTGGCGCTGCAGTGCTCTGAAATCCTTCATCGGAGCACGCCATGGTGTCCTTGTTCACGGCAAAGTGCAGGACCGCTATAGCCCTCAAGGCAAGGGCCTCCAGAGCATCTGCTCCGAAGCGTTCGCCTGTCAACTGAGCTGGCCACTGCATGGATCCGCGGCCACTACACGAAGAAGCGGCATGCCTATAGTGGCCTCTAAACGCAGTCTTTCTCAACACCTGCCAAGCCCCCCCCTAGCGGCCTGTGAGAGGCATGAGGTAACCTTACGACACGCAGCGAACACATGGAGGGCAACTGGAGCGAAAGCTCTGGGAAGCTCCATCCGCATCGGCGGCGGGAGAGGCCGGGTGCCGAGCTCATGAGGTGGCGGCTGCGTGCACAGAGCCGGCGCTCGAGGCCTTACCGGATCCGGAACGCCGGAAGCTTCGGATCCACTGGCCCCGCTTCCCCGCTTCCCGCCTGGATCCGGGACCGACAGGTCCTCGAGGACGTCGGAATCCAAGGCACCTGCACGGAAAATGCCTGCGATCATGCCTGCGACCTGTGCTGCGCAGCCAAAAGGCAGGGCCTGTGCTGTCCATGCCCGACCAGTCCAAGTCTCCGCGGCCTCCACACAGGACACTTCCACAACTCTGCTAGCTGGCAGCGCAGGAAACCCAGAACCACGGAGTAAAGAGCTAACGGAGAGAAGCTGCAGTCAGCAGTACGGTCGGACGGTGGAGAAGGCAACGACGCTGGGCTCTCGGGCCGCCCTGTGCCACGGGACTCGGGCGCCTCAGCCCAGGAGTTTCAGTTTCTCTTGGCCCCTGCGGTTTGCAGAACGTCCTGCCTCTTGGACGATGGCAACACCCGAAGCAGCAATGGCAAGTTGTGCCAGCCTCGGCAAATGCTCGGCTCAGGCTCCTCTGCCACTGCCGACGGCCGACTTCACCACTCACACCCTAAGCAACACGCAGGCCACGGGCTTGGGTCGCTTCGACGTGGTGGCTTCCAGACGGTGGAGCGACTGCCAAGCACTGGCGGATCTCAGGAATGCTCCATGGCGAGCCTCACAAGGCCACGCATCGCCCGGCCTGCATGCACTCTCCTTTCAGCTCCTTCACGAGATCGTGCCGGCCCTTCCTCGGACACACAGACACGCAAACAAGCGCACACACGCAGATGTATATAGGTATAGAGATAGAGATAGAGACAGAGATAGAAGATAGACATAAATACAAATACAGATGAAGATACGGATACAGATACAGATGAAGATACAAATGCAGATACAGAGAAAGATGTAGATGCAGATATAGGTACAGATTTATGTAGAGATGATAAAGATATAGATACAGGTATGGATACAGATGAAGATAGAGATACAGATATAGATGTAGATTTAGTTATACCGACATTGTCCATTGGAGACAGAGTCGCTTCTGCTGCAGCAGCGAGGAGGCCAGGCAAGCTGCGAGCGTCAAACTCTCGCGCACCTCTTTTGCAAAAGAGAAGTGAAAAAGGCGCAAGGCCTTTGACCTCTTGGGAAGGTGTTGGCAACACGACACGGCGTGGCAGCTCCTCCTCGGCCGCGAAGTGCCGCTGCTCCAGGCCAAGCCGAGCCTTCACACTGCGGAGAGACTGGGAAAGGTCTTCACGGTCTCTTCAGGGTCCTGAGCTTTTAAGGTTTCCCCCTTCGCCCTTGGCTTCGTGTTCTTCTCGCATTTCTCTGCTGCGATTGGGCCTCGTCCAGCTGCTCCTGCGCCTGCTCGAAGCAGCCGAAATGCACCAGGCGCACACCTCCAAGCTTCGGGTCAGAGGCACACGACCCCCGTGCTACAAAAAACCGACACGCCGGACCTTTCGTGATGCTGCGGTCGACTGCAGCTTCGGGGCTGTCCTTGGTTGACGGAGCGCCAGCAAAGCCGCTCAAACCTAGCAAAACAATGATTCGCGTACAACATCGCTTGATCCTAAATGGAACATCAGCCTGATCCCAGGTTTGGGCGCGTGAAGGCTTGCCAGTGTGCTGTCGCAAAAAGGAAAGTGTGCTCTGACTCTGTTGAGTCCCTGTGGCATCCTCAGCACTCGGAAGCCGGAAGCTCTGCGTGTGGCCGAGGCCTCGCACCTTCGCAGTGTGCGCAGAGCGAAGCAGAGCACTTTCAAGGGGGAGCAGAGCGGAGCAATGCACCAAACGCAGTCGCCTCGCCGTCCAGGCTATCAGCAGCTGCACCTGAACCCGACTAATGGGATGCAAAAGCCCCCAAAAGCCCAAACACGAAACCCACACGGCAGACTCAAACCCCAGGCAGGTACACATAGAGGGTCTCTGGGCGAATCAAAAAGCTGCATGCAACCAATTCAGCAGGGATGCGCAGCAGCGCTGATGTTTGATTCCGACCCTTCTCACCGGCATAGAGCTCTGCATCCTGCGGAAGCCACTGCCGCTACTGATCCTCCTGCCGCTACTACACTCCAGAAGACTGAGTCCTTCAGCCACAAGCCCAGAGGGCCGGACTTGCTCCACTCGAGCACCTCCTGGGAAGAGCACAGCTGAAAAAAATGAAGAGCCCCGGCCCGAGATTCAGACTTGCCTTGGCCATGCTGACCACCAGGCGCGTGCCGACCGCGTGGTCCTCAAAAGCACAGCGGTCCACAAAAGGGAAGAGGACCCGAGGCCTAGGCAAAGGAAGAAGGACGCCTGCAGCCCGGTCCTGGGTGTTCGACACTGCCGAGGCCTGCTCGAAGCGCTTCAGTATCTCTTCATCTCGATCCTCGCGCCGCGAGGATCATCCCTGATCTGAATCTCTCAACTGGACCGCTTTGCTGTGGTGTCTGTGAGCATGTCGGCCTTGTGATGCTGACGGTTAAAGAGCTCACGGCTATGCGGCGTCTCGAGACTGGAAGCTGGATGCTCTCGGCGCGCGGTCACAACAGCTGCGGATTGATGAAGCAAGGACTTCGCTCACTGCCTTGCAGTCGGCATCGGGTTCTGGGTGTCAGTCAGAGTATCTCTTGAGATGCCGCTGAGTTCTAGGGACCGCATCGGTTCAGCTGTAAAACTTGGGTAACGACGTACTGATGACCCCTGTAAATTGTCCCTGCCGCCTTGATCCGCAGCGCCAGATTTCGCAAGACCATCTCCATTACCTGCTCTCTGCTTAAACGCACTCTGTGGCCATCGAAGCCGATCCGGCCTGGGGTCCCTTGCCGGCACGGTGGCCGTTCATCCGGAGCCCTGCAGGGACCACGGAACAAAATGAAAGTCCCCGACTTCGACGCCCCTCCGGCCCGGTGGGCCTGGCAGCCGCCCGATGGAGCAGAAGCGCCGGGACAGAGCGATGGCCCAGGACATCTGCGGGCTCATGCGGACCAGCTCCTGCCCACTGCACTAAGCAACGACTCAAGCGCGGCCACTGCCACCAGCCCCACCTCGCCGCGTCGGTCCTTGGCAGAATCTGCCAAAGGCTGCTCTGCTCTGCTGTGCTCTGCATCACTCTTCTCAGACAAGGCACGGCTTCGTCCCAATCCTCCGCCACCGTAAGATAGGAGATAGCGAAGAGGCTGCGAGGGCCTCAACAGCCACGATGCCACAGAAACCTCTATCTTTTCGATCCTTGACAGGGCTTTGCAACCTTTTCGTACCTTAACTGGGGTCATGAGTAGTTTTTTGATGTAGTCACATTGTTTTAGCCCCTATTGCAATTGATAATCCTGTCCATGATCGTGTAAGTCCCGAGCAAACCTGGGAGTCTAGTCTTAGAGGCCAATCTTAAGCTTTCCATGGCTTGGATGAGCTTTTGTCCTTTTCTTGCGGTGATTCTCCTAAACTCTTTCTGAGGCTTCTTCTAGTCTTCATGTTTCATATTTGGGCCTAAAGCCTAAAGCTAAGCGCCTCCAAGGCCTGGCCTACATCCAGGGCCTAGAATTTTGCAGGGCCCCATATTTATCCAGGACCTTAGCCTTAGCGGAATCCTATGGGACGCCAGTGCCCCAGCCTCGGCTTCTTCGCTTGCACTGCTCCTCAGCCGTCTCCAGAAGAATTTCCACGTCCATCCTGGCCCGGGGCCCGTCTCCGTGATAACAGTCTCACTTTGCATCTGCTTTCGCAGGCTCCGTGGATCCCGCCTGTCTTCCACGTTCACCGCCACGCCGTGACGATGCACACGGACGTCCACATCCAGTAAGGCCTCGGCACTCCAGCTGAATAACGATCGGCCCTTATAAACTTCCTTCCAAAACAAAGCTACTGCCAGGCCAATATGATACACTGCACTCCTGGGCACAAGGTCACCGAATCGGCGGCTGCGATCAAACCAAAACATCACAGGCAAGCGTCGCTCAGCGCCACAGCCATGGCCTGAGATGTCAAGAATGCTCACGAGGGCGTTCTCACTTGGCGTTGGTGAGGCTATGCCGTGGCTCATTTAGGTCGGGCTGATCACCCTTCTATACCAAGTGCCCGTGCCCGGCAGTGAACCACATGTCATTTGCCCCCATGGAGACTCACGGATCGAACATGCTTAGAATCCTCCTATCACATTTCCCTGTCGTGCGTCGATAAACGCTGAAACATCATGACGGGTCGTTTCTTCTCAAGGGGCACTCCGGTCGTACCCGTCGAGCGCGTTCTTCACGCAGACAAGCAGTTGCGGCTTGCCATTCCTCAGAGACTTCGAGTCGGCGAGATGCAAAAGAATCACGACCTCGCATGCCACAGACTGCTTTCAGGATTCACTGACAGGATGTACCATGCTTCGGTTCACCCACGTGCAAAACCATAGGTCATAAGCCCGAGCGGCGGGGCAACGGCGCCTTGCGCGGAACTAACGCCAGCGCCCAGCACAGCCTCGGCGGCCTCGGCCACGGCCTCAAAGTCAAGGAGACGGCCGTGAAAAGTTTCAAGGGCGAAGGGGCATCCGCGGTTCCACGTTCTTGTGGTCCCGGCCTTGGCAAGGAAGTCTGGCACCTGCCAGCGGAAACACAGAAAGTCAGAAGTGCAAAATGAACAGCCTTGCCGTCCCTAAAGCTAGTGCAATCTTCACGGAGGGAGAGTCCAAGGATTCCGGAGTTCCCACACCCATTCCAACTGCGGCAGATTTTCGGTGCTCGGCATCAATTTAAGGGTGGACGGAACCACACCCCAAGAGGTCAGAGCCGAGATCCCACACCGTCAGTAACAAAGAAGCGCCCAGCCTTGCAGCCTTGGTTGAGTCTCGTTGCGTCTCCATCCCCGGATGCCCGTTCAGATTCAATGAAGACCTTTTTCCCAGTCCTTGCCCACCCTGCCATGCCCTGCCTGCTGGGGCCGCAGGCAGGCAGCCTCCTCCATCTCCTCGAAGTTTCACGAAGCGAAGCGAAGCGAAGCTGAGACACGAAGACCCGAACATCTGAAATCCTACAAGGATGTTTGCGTTAATCCGCCACGAAGCCGAAGTGAGGAGCGGATCGCGAAGCACTTCGCGAAGAATCCTGGGATGTCAGTCAGTCTGTCACTCCTAGAAAGACCTGCCTCATCTGCCTCCCGCTCATTAAACCCAACAGTCTGCAAGCAGAGCTGCTCCAGCGTGTCCCTGTTGTGCTTGGTAGGCGGCCTCTTGTTCCTTGCATTCCGCATCCGACGATCACTGCGCAACTTCATGTCATGCTTTCAGACTCGCGGGCTCAAGGAAGTCTCGGCTCTGCCACGTCGGGGTCGCTAGGCCATGGAAACTATACAGTGCGTAGAATGCCAGCAACATAGTCATGTGCCAACTCTGGGACATGACCCGTCCGGCCAATTCGCCACGGGAATGAGCGACCGAAAATGTGCGAGTTCGCACGTAGCAAACACATCGTAGCATCAATGTGCGTCTGCAATTGCAGAATGGGCACTGCTACACCAAGCTAACTACAACTGTACAAGTTGAATCCTCGAGTAAGCGTAAGCAGATAAGTCCACTTCATTTGGCCAGACCAACCAGGAAGTGCATGCATCCTACAAACAGCAGTCCAAGAATTCTCAACTGCCCAGCAGCTCCACTAACCATCTGCTGCTGCAGCTCGTTCGCCAGTTCGCTCACTGGCAACGGCTGTACTGAACCTCCCGACATCGCGGTCCTCACCCAATCCCCATGGGCCACTTGTGGGTAGCGCGACTCTGGCGGGGGTGCGGAACCATCGTAGGCAGCTGAGATAGTGTCGAAGCTCCGTCGGTAGATCCAAGCCGCGTTGTTTCCCAGGTTCAGTGGAAATTGCTCCGCATAGGACGTGGCAGCACGGGCAACGTTCTGCACCGTCCCTGATATGTTACGGGCGGAGCTGATCACGAAGGCGGTGGAATTGTAGAGGGCCCCACACTGCTCGGGGTAGCCCTGGTTCCAAGCATAGGAACCTCGCAGAATGCTCGCCCGGATCATCTTCCAAACGTCGGAGTCCGACATCGTCACAGTGGGCATTCGGCCCGCCGAAGAAGGAACTTCCGACTCCGAGCTGACGGCATAGATCTTCCGTACGCGGAAGCTGAAAAAGCCTTCTTGGTATAAAACCACGATGCCCACACCAGTGACTCGGCCCGGATTCAGGATGCAGTTTCGGCAGGAGCGGAGCAGCTGCTTGCGGAACCAGGAGAAGGGGAGGAAGACGGAGTACGTGGATCCTTCAGGTCCTGCGCTGTCAAAAGCAGGTCAGGGCCGTCAGGGCCGTCAGGAGTCTGGGCTTGGAACAGATCCATTTATCTTTAAGCGACACATCAGCGCTGCATCGTACCGGCCGTACCGTTACCCAAAATGGCTCCTGGCGGAATGGCCATGGCCGCACCAAATCCTCGGACAGGAACTGCTGGATGCCCGCAGCTGCTACACGCTGCTACAACGCTCCAAAAGCTGCAATGGGGCCGAGTTGCCGGAACGCTCGGAGGCATCGTCCAGCTCCACGTGGAGGGCCACAGGCGCCAGGGTGCTCTCCGCTAGTGCGTCCACCTGCGCCAAGCACAGCTCTCAGACCCGTGGTGCTCTCATGGGAATGTGCTATCCGTGGCACAGACTGTGAGTGGCTCGAGGAGTCCCTAATGGCCAAGCTTAAAGTCTTAAAGTTTGGGTGGACCTCTCAATCTATGAAGTTCCCATGCGACAACTGTAGGTCTGTGAGTGGGTCCAAAAATACATGCTTTTCTGTGCTTCCACAGCCAGTTCGATTGTAGCGTGCCGCACAAGACCCAATCTGCGACCGACACCTCCCCGGCTTGGCTGACAGGAAACAAGAAGCAAGGATTCTTGCAGGCTGGCTGACACAAGCATATAAGACGGCTGCAACAGCCCAAACGACAATGAACCAGATCTTAAGAACTTGCCTTACACTGCTCCTGCCGCGACTGCGATATTATATGGTTTGAAGAGCCACAGTGCCAAAACCAAAAGGCCCTTCTCCTTCAGCATGTCGCAGAATCCCTGAGTTGTTCACAGCCCTCTGCATCACAGGCTTGAACACTGCATCCCACTGCCTCCACCCAGAGCCCTGCATAGTCTCGCAGGTTTCTTTCGCCGAACCAGCCGAAGTCTCGCCGGAAAGATGCAAAGCCGCCCCCGTCGATGTTGATGCTCCCCTGCATCAAATGTGCTGAATGGAGGCACAACACTCAGTCGAGTCTCGAGGACAGACGACAGAGGGAGGCCTCGAAGCGAGCACCAGAGTCGAAGACCTGGAGATTGCCGCTAGACCGGCCCCCCATCCTTGGCAGCGAAGCTCCCCAAAAATCTTGAGTCCCTCCGAGTCAAGAATGCCACCCTCTTCAAGCTTCCTAAAGGAAGCAAGCTCGATAGCCACAAGTCGTGCCGGGCAGAAGAACGCTCCGCAGCTGCTGCCAGGGAGCACCCCATCGTTCTGAACGAACCAGCCGGCAGAAGACCACTCTGCGAGGTCGACGACGGCTCCCTCTGCAACCACCAAGCACCTCCAAAGATTTTCAATATGATTCCGGCCGGGATTTTCAGGGACTTCTGCAGGACTTGCCTACACGGTATGCTGGCAGATACATCCCTACATGCAATCATGCAACACAACTTAACAAATAATTCAATCAGCGAAGAATCAAGCATATGTTGGTCTATAAGTACATTATCAACCGGCATATCGCGGGCTCCCCCGTCAACGCATGGTAGCATGCAGTATCTTTGTTTTGCGAATTTTCTATGATTTTTCAATAATTTCCCCGAAGGCTGGTGAATTGGCTTGAGTAGGGATTCAGGGTTTGGGTTGCCTGTCCATGGTCTTAAATTCCATAAGCTTCGGGTGGCTGTCAGGGCATGGCAGCTTGTGATATTGAGTGAGGCGCTAACAGTCACAACTTCAATGACCCTACAAGATGCCAAACCTTTAACCGGGTTTTCCAGCCACTCGTTCTGTCGCATGCTTGTCATTTCTTCATGCCGCCGTAGAAGTCCCTAAACCCTAAAACCCTAGGCCCTAAGCCCGATAACCCCCAAACCTCTCTCTCATCGTCGGACAGCAAGAAATTGTACTACTGCACCCCAAACAAACAATCCGAAATCCTGCCAGTGAAACACGTGACTCAGTAGAGCAGCCGCCCGAAATGAACCACCGGCGAAGCCGAGAAATAAAATCAATGATGATGGCGTTCTCTTTGAGTCCACAAGCAATCATGTTGCAATTTACCCCAAGACTGAAAACCCCGTTAAGGTTTTTCCAGTTCTTATTTCGTACCTGCATGCTGGACAGGCCGGGGGTTCTCGATGCATTTAAGCTTCGGGAGGGAGGGTAGGTTTTAGACGAGAGTCGGTAGTCGGCCATAGACTCATAGACCCTAAAACCTGAAGACAGTCCTGAACCCTGAGTGATCTCTAAAATCTTTCGCCTCTTCGGGGTCTCGTCAAGCCCTATCAGAGAAGACTTGAACGAGGCATCGGTACTTTGCGGGGACATCGGAGAAGTCCTGGAACTCGTTGACTTGCGCAGCACGCAAGATAAAAGGTAAGGGTTGTAGGCTTTGGGCCTGGAGGGGTGGAGGATTCAACTTACGGAGGCTTTGTCACAACGTCCTGAGGCCCGGCACCAGATGTAGCCCGCCAAACTGCACGGAGAGCGCGGCATGGCAAGTTGCTACAACTGCCGGATCGTTGAAAGAAAGGATCCCGCTTATTCCTGCACCTTGCTGCCCCACTCTGTCGCAACGGCCCAATCATGAATCCCGTCGGAAGCCATGACAACCCTGTTGTGAAGTCCACATGTCACAAAGACTTGGCATGGCTCCTGCTTGCAAGAAGATGCAACATAGATTTCCTCAAGTATCCGGGACATGAGTCGGCGCTGAAAACAAAAAAAAAGGTGTCCACAGAGAACTCTTGGCCGCTTGGCTTGGCTAACACTTGCCGAGCTGCCGGGACCGGGCCCGAGCCCAGGCCAGGTTCAGCTGAGGCTGCGCGGGGGCACTTTCGGATTCGGATTTACCGACTGCTATGGACTGCAGAACCTTTGGAGCTGAGGCTCTAAAATGGTGCCGTTCGCCAGATTGGACAGGACTGTACTGCACGATTGCACGGACGATAGTTTGGAATACCCTGCAATGTGAAGTTTCACAGGTTACAGCTACACACGGCAGTTCTACCGTTAAGTCAACCTATGCAGGCACGCTTTTTCCTGCTGGGACTTGGGCCGCGGCGAGTCGGGTAACGACAATGCTAAGGANCCGTTAAGTCAACCTATGCAGGCACGCTTTTTCCTGCTGGGACTTGGGCCGCGGCGAGTCGGGTAACGACAATGCTAAGGACACATAGAATACATTTGGAGGCAGGGTAAAATCTACACCCCCCTCGCCGTGCTGCTCAAGCTAAGGCGGATATGTTACACTGGCTCCAAGTTGCCCTGGGCTAACAGTGGGATTGAAATCTTTGCCGAAGCGAGCATCTATAAAGCACAGCCTAGGGCCCTGCGTGTCCGAAGCAAATGCGAAAGGGAATCAAAAGGCGTACCAGTAATCAATACCGGGAGCGATTCCAGGCATCCCACTCGGCTTGCGAATACTGGCCGCGGCGGCGTGAGCGATTGTACTCGTCCCATTCAGCTTGGGTATAGCCCCGGTACTTCGGCTCAGCCTTTGGCCGAGGAGCACCTTTGGGAACAGGGTTGTGGCGCGCAGCCACTTGTCGATTTTGCTCCGCTAGACGCTCAGTAGCCGAGTTCTGTAGTTGTGCGCTCGGCATGCTGTCAATGAGGATCTGGCGAAGCTCATCCGCGATGGANGGGTTGTGGCGCGCAGCCACTTGTCGATTTTGCTCCGCTAGACGCTCAGTAGCCGAGTTCTGTAGTTGTGCGCTCGGCATGCTGTCAATGAGGATCTGGCGAAGCTCATCCGCGATGGAATCCGGGGAGTCGGAGGTGATGTTGACTTCGCCGTCAAAGGTCAATATCCTTCGGGCACCGGCATTGACCGCAGCAATTTCGCAGTAGAGGCGAGGATTGAGGAATGCCCCCATGTAGCACATGCCGATGGGCTCATTGGACACATCGTCGATAAGACGGAGCGCTCGCAGAGGCTCCACTTCGCAGTGGGCATAAAACACCAACTTAGCGGGGGCGGCTGTTGCGCCATGGCCGTACTCAGACATGTAGTGAGATCCGGCCCGCAAGTGGCGTTGCTCTTCCGAGCGCCCTGGGTCTGGGAGGACTGCATAGGACAGGNTCTTGGTCAAAACGCTGTGCCACGGAGGCGTAGTTCAGCTTACCAGCCCTGATCCTCCGGTCCTTTGCGTCGCGAATGGTGGCTGCTTCCGCGCTCATTTGGCCACGCTTCTTCGAGCTGCCTTCGAGGTGCCGGAAGTCGGCGGTGAGCAGGGCCTCAATGGGTTTGTTAGCACCTGTCGCTGCTGTTGCCAAGATTCGCTTGCGGAGCTTCATGTTNTCGAGCTGCCTTCGAGGTGCCGGAAGTCGGCGGTGAGCAGGGCCTCAATGGGTTTGTTAGCACCTGTCGCTGCTGTTGCCAAGATTCGCTTGCGGAGCTTCATGTTTTCGAAGAAGCGCCTTGTCGCCTTGGCGGAATCGTCCGTTTGGGGAGCTTTGCACCGAAGGCAAAACAGCATCCCGGTGGCCACCACGGACTGGCACTTGGAGCATGGGTGCGAGCCGAGAGGGAACCCCTCAGCTTCCCCGGCATCCGTTGTGTCACTCTCTTCGTCACCGATTTTCNCGCGGGCGGCTTCATCGTCGTAGTCCATAATGATGTCCTCCAGCTTCACGGGGGGTGCAGCTGGCGGCTTGGACTTTGGCATCTTCTTTTGTGCCACGGCCTTCGGAGCTGCCGTAGGAGGGGGCCTGGGAGGCGGTCCCGTTGATGCAGACGCGGCCTCCTCGTACTCCCTCTTAGCCCGGAAACTTGTCCCGGGCTCACTCTTGCGAGTCCGATGTGAAAGTAGCCGGACGTAGATGGGCAGGTCCTTCTTCGTGGTGTCCACCGCTGAAATCACCGCATCAGGAGGGATTGTGCCTCGGGTAAGCACACCTTCCGACTCGGTGACGACAAACTCACAACCAGATTCCATGGCCCGGATTGGATTAATCGCCACCTCGATGGGTTGTGTGGACCGCATCCCGCTTAGGTAGGAGGCCTCATCGAGCCGCTTCTCACTCATGTAGTTGTGAGAGCGGTCAGATCTGGCCGAGCCTGGGATCATGCCCCCCTGAAGGATGCCAGCGAGCCCCTGCTGGCTGGTCCTGTGGAAGATCTTCTCCGGGACCATCGCGCGGGGTAACACCGTCACGCCCTTGAGGCTGCTCTGGCGTTCCGCCTCCTCGGGTTCCAGAAGGCTGTAAAAACGGGTCGCCAGGAAGAGATCGGTGTCTGCGTCCCCCACGAGCTTCTTGTTGTGACCTTGGGACACCCGGATGCGGACCGGAAACAGGGGTTGTCCCATTGTGTCCTTCATAGGGACGTCCATACCCTGCATCCTGATACGACCCTTCTTGTCTGCCTTCGCAGCGCGGAGGAGTTGCCTGATCCCCCAGCGCCTGTCGCGGCAGAGATTGAAGTGGCTCAAGAGAGCATCTATGTCCGTNTTGTCTGCCTTCGCAGCGCGGAGGAGTTGCCTGATCCCCCAGCGCCTGTCGCGGCAGAGATTGAAGTGGCTCAAGAGAGCATCTATGTCCGTCCAGCATCCGGCGTCGAACTTCAAGGGATGGTCCTCGAGTTCGTGGCCACGGAGGAGCATGGAGAGGAACTTTAGGTCGCCGTGGTTGAACTTGACGTTCTTGTCTCCGACGATGTCCTCGGGGTTCAGCGGCATCATTCGATGCACAACTCCGTTGTAAAAGTATTCGTTGGGGAGGCGAGGCATCACCGAGGCTGCCCCTTGCGGGGCGCTTTGGTCGACGTACATCTGCCTTCGAATGGCATCCTCATCACGATCCGTCTTGCGAAAGGGCTTTACCTCCGGCTTCGGCTGGATGACTCTGCCGATTGAGGCTGGAATTGGCGGCTCATACTCGCCATCGTCAACCAAAGCCACGGAGCCCGGGGCCTCGTATGTGATCTGCCCGTTGTCGTC
>BGNK01002066.1:58678-70555 GCA_003297005.1 Symbiodinium sp. clade A Y106
GCCTGAGCCCCACCTTGAAGCATTTGATTATGCGGCCATACGTAGTGACGGCTCAGTGTTCTGCTGCGGGCGGAATTGCAAATACAATCCTTACCCCCTGTTGTTCCTTCCCCCTTGAATCCTTGAACCCGAGCTTCCCAAACGCCAAGTCCGCAAGCCTTAAACTTTGTGTTATGCCACGAGCTATAGCCATAAGACTGAACAAAGGCCATGTGTGCCGCTGCTGCAGAGCGACCTTCCAACGCGTGGCGCTCATGTTTGGCGAACTTCCGCGGCCTTGTGAGTCAGCCTGATTGAACCGTCGTCTGAAAGTCTGANTGAACAAAGGCCATGTGTGCCGCTGCTGCAGAGCGACCTTCCAACGCGTGGCGCTCATGTTTGGCGAACTTCCGCGGCCTTGTGAGTCAGCCTGATTGAACCGTCGTCTGAAAGTCTGAACCCTAAACATCTTTCAATTCGGTGATAGAATGAAGCTACTGCAGGTGTGTCGTGTAGCATCCTTGCGCAGGTCCCAGAACACCTCAACGGGGCCGAGGCAGAGGGTTATGCAGCTGATAGATGCTGATAGATGTGTTCGAACATCTACTATAAAGCCTCGGTTTCCTACACTGTTCAGAATGACACTGCCTTCTGTGACTTCTGTGCGCCCGCATCCAACTTGAGAGATCGAACAAATCAGCAGTGTTCATCACCCGGTTCTGCCAGGGCGTTTCAATTGGTTTCTGTTTTCTGTTTGCTTACCCGACAGGGGGATGGAGATCGCACGGCTGCAGCTGCTGTCGTTTTGCCACAGCCACAGCCGATTCCTACAGCACTTGAAGCTCACAGAACTGGGCGTGCGGGGCGGCCGGCTGTTTACCCGGTGGCTCGATTGCTGGAGTCGATCTTTCTGGGCCGGCATCTGAGATCTGCAGCGCTGTTGCCAGAGGCATCACGGCACTGGAGTGGACGATTACTACTTTAGTCTGTAGTCTAGAACTCGGAAGGGATCACGTAACACTTCGATGCAATGTTAAAGTGAGAGCTGCCGATGAGCGCAGGTCATCATCAGATCAGTTCACTTCGTGTTTGGTCCTGAAGTCGCACAGTCACCTGTATCGCATCTGGCAACACTTCGTGTGTTCGCCACGTGTGTATCCTTTTAACTTTTAACGACAAGAAGGCTCGAGGCCCAATGCGTGTGACGCTGCGTGTGTTGCGTAGCCAAGGCATGTGAAGCAGCAGCTGGATTCGACGCAGCTTGTGGTGCCACATCCAAGCACGTTGTCAAGGAGCAGGTTGCTTCTCGATGTCTTGATCATGAATTGGCGCAAGGAACAGATTCGATCATCTGCAAGCGGCCATTTCGTGTTTCTGTCCAGCGACTCGTCACCCCAAGCAGGCACAGACTTCTTGCTTACACTTGAAGACAGAATAGAGCGCCAATATGCCGGCCTAGTTGTTGATGCGACCGACGAAGAGATCGCATCTTGGAACTTGTCGGACTACTTGAAGACAAGTTCTCTTCCGGTGGCAGTGGTAGGCGCTGGAAATTCTGGTGTGGCTGGCAAATACGAAGGTCTCCTGCACTCGATCGTCTGCGACCTTGGCAATCAGGCCAGACGTGTTGCAAAACCCAGCAGAGAGACTTCACGCCGAATCGTGTGTGTCCGTCCTGTGCTGCACTTATCATCATGTGCGCCAATCCCCATACGGCCCATACTCCACTCAGGACTCGGATCCCTTACCTGTTCTCGGGATATCTCGGGATGTAGTTGCCGTGAATCCGCAGTGCTTGCCTGCTGCGAAGCGAAGGCTGAGCTGATCCAGCAGTACACGCGCGATATTGTGGGATACTGCTCGGATTATGGCGCCGAATGGCATTTTGCTCAGGCTGGACTTTCTGTCATCATGAACTGAAAGGCATAGACAGAGAGAAATCAAGAGTGCCAACACTTGAATTGTTTTCGATGCGAGTGGCGAGTGGTTGGTTTTCCGAAGCATGCAGGTGCCTCCGCTGTGTTTGCAACAACTTCGTGAAGCCGGTGTGTCAAACTCCAGGGGCATGCTGAGAAAACAAGATCCCCGGGCAAGTGAGCTTCTTTCCGAATTTACTGCTGGTGACACGGCTGCTGAAGACCAGTTCCCTGCCCCTGCAGACACATCCGCAGTGCAAGCCACGCCAGTTGCAGACGAACCTGCTTCGTCGGTCAACATTTCGCTGCTAGGGAGCATAAAGATGCCGGGCATAAAACACATGTTTGACAACATCAGCAACTACGTCTTGAATCGTTTGGCATGGTATCCGACCTTTGCCGATGCTTGCCTGCTCGCTTTCGTTGTACTGTTCTGTAGAGACACCGACTTCTGTTCGTTGGTTGGGTGTCTTGCAATCATGTTTTTGGACACAAGCTAGGGCTGCCCGAAGCAGTGGGAGTGGTAGTCTCAAGTCTCAAGAACCCGAATAGCGGAAACTTCACTTCAGCCTGACGTCAGCTGTCAGCCTGCAGCCATGCAGCCGAGGAACACCTTCGAACGATGACCCGCCTCCTGCATGAGAAAGAATACCGCCAGCGGTTGGTGGCCGCTTCTTTGCAAGTTGAGTAGAGATTGTGGTGCATGTCGCGTGGGTTTAACATCTTTAAAGGAGGGGCTCAGTACTCAGACTCTGAGGACACGTGTTTTTCCTCGGGACCTGCGGCACAGTTCAAGAGAGTGATGTCGTATTATGAAGGGGGCTCGTTCATTACCTGGAGGTGGTCTTCTGTTGTCAATGTGGTCAGTGCTCTTCTTAAAAGACGTGGCGCGCTCAAAGCAGGCTTCGATAGCCAGAAGTTTGGGGGCGGCCCAGACTCAGTTTCAGATGGTTTGGGCGACTCCGGACGCAAATCGAAATTTGTCATCGATTCTCGATTTGTGAATGCTGTCAACGCCGCCATCTGCTCCCCCCTGTTCTGGTCGTACTGCGAATTGGTCGACTGCCTAGCAGGAACGCTGGATTCACAATCTTCGTATTGTGAAGGCTGTGACTGTCACGGCCACATGGGACAGAACAGTTGGAGATCGCGGACGCGAGCGATTGCACGTTCTCTGCATCGAGATGCAGGCAGGTCAGGTCCGAGTTAACTCCAACTAGTAGCAAACCAAACCAAGGTTTGGACAACATCTTGTGCTAACTTGTAACTTAACTTGTAACTGACCATTCGCAAATAGGAAGAGCATTCACCAAAGATAGCCCGTATCATGGCTTTCTCCTAGCTCTACAACTGTGGGGATGTCGGCATGCCTGGTTCCGGCCCTGGAGTCCCATGAAAGATTAGTTTGTGGGCTTGGCGCTTGCCTGTTCTTCGGGGCTTGTGGAAGCGCAGGTTCCACAGCAGAAGACCTTCATGAAATGGTAACATGCAAGCTTCGAGGGCGGCGCTCGCCCGAGTTCGCCAGCGGGGCCTTTGAGGAATTTTGCGCGGAGTTGCAGGAGATTGCGAGCAGCCATTTACTAGTTGTTTGCACACCTCTGGACGAGCAACAGCGCAGTATCCTAGTAAAGGACTGGCACANCAGCGGGGCCTTTGAGGAATTTTGCGCGGAGTTGCAGGAGATTGCGAGCAGCCATTTACTAGTTGTTTGCACACCTCTGGACGAGCAACAGCGCAGTATCCTAGTAAAGGACTGGCACATGGCGACAGATGCTTCGTCTTGTATGTTCTGATGTGTTCCACACTGGTGCACTCTATGTTCTCTCTCTCGCACGAGTCACTAGTTCATTCCCGTGGATGAACCGTTCAATCGGAGTCCTCTATGAGATTATAGGTTGCTTCCTTTTGTGCGAGACATGTTCTGAGGATGTGATACTGTCGGAGCTGCGCCTGAAGACGGCTCATTGGAAATGTCTTCCTTGGCNTTCAATCGGAGTCCTCTATGAGATTATAGGTTGCTTCCTTTTGTGCGAGACATGTTCTGAGGATGTGATACTGTCGGAGCTGCGCCTGAAGACGGCTCATTGGAAATGTCTTCCTTGGCGGCTCTGTGGCTTGGGAGCGCAGGACGCAGAGTGTGCCCGCCGATGTGCCAGGGATTGCATCCAGCTCTACGAAACTTCATCAGCAACTGGCCATACCCATCCCATCACTGCTCGGTTCTTGAACCCGGAGCCTCGAGTTTTCTTGAATCTGTGTGCGATCTTCTGTGAGTAGGTGAAGGTTTCCTAGTTCAGTGTGCATATTAGGTTACTAGGTGAGCTGTCCGGAATCCTGAACAGAGTCAGTGAATGGATCGAGAATGGATGATCGCCGTGCAGGCGTTCACTGGTCCGGACCCATCAGACGTTGCGCTGCGACCGCTGCTGAACGAATTTATTGAAGGAGAACCGCTGAGGAATTTGACAGAGCTCAGAACGTGGGTTGGAGCACTGAGACTACAAAGATGCAATGAACGGCACACAGAGGCCCGCTAGACTCAGCAGTAGCTACCGTTGCAGTCTTGATTCCGGAATAGATGCAGCGTACTTGCGATTTGCGTAGGCGTGTGCGTAAACTGTCACTGCTCGTATTTGTGCCAGGGCCAGCACCGAAATGTGGCTCAGCAGATGGGTCGGGCGCCAAATTCTTCAGAGCCCCTGATCAGCACGGAAGCTCGGCTCCATGTTTTTCGTGACATCTTCAACTCGCCGGAGGCGGGCATGCTTCTGCGAGAGGTGACGACGTGCTACTGCGTTGTATGCAGCAGTAGCAGTGCTCTCAGCGAAGTAGTACTTTCAGCAAGTGGCAGGAAACTGTCGAACACAGGGACCTTTCATCACCCCGCAAACAGTCGCTAGGCCCCTGGTGAATTTTCATGATCAGTTTAGCAGCGGATGGGTCCGTACGGGGATTGCAGTTTATTGAGTGGTCTCATCAGCCATCAGTTAGATCCGTCCGGATCCAGCTTGGAGTGCGAGTCTTTGTCTGTATGTTCAGCGGCAGGCATTGAAAGCTGCAACATCTGCCTACGAGCATTTCACAGATAAAAGGTGCATCGCCGAGGAAGTTGCTCACTTGGTGGGTGGGCCAAATTGTGTACCTGCGAGACCGCTCAGCCACAAGGAGTTGGTGGAGTTGCTTTATCACCGAACCCATCGCTTCAAGCGAGGGAAGGCTACTGCAGATGTCCTTCCCATGTCGGACATTGCTGCTCAGCAGGCGAGCAAGGCCGCACTTACCGACGGCAAAGGTGTGAACAGTCTGGGAGACATGATGAGCAAACACTTCCGAGATGTCATGGACGACAACGGCTTTTACTCGTTGCCAGCATTCCTGCTGAAACGTGTTCCGATTCAATCCTTGCAAGACGCACTGACGACGTCGCCAGCCATCGGGCGAGAGACAGGTGTGTTGCCTATTTGCAGTGCCGAGCAAAATTTGCCTGTGGCAGACCGTGAGCAAGGATCTCGTGGTCTGACCGATGAGACCGAGACATTGGGATGTACGTAGTACACGGTTTGAGGTTTGGTTTTGTGTTAAGTGTCGTCCGTGACATTTGAAACATACACAATCTGTGCTTTTGTTTGCAGAGCGTGGGGTATGTCTCCATTGCATACACTTCAGGCGACGCTGTGTCAGGGGTTCGGGTATGGGCTTGTGTGTCGTTCAACTGACAACGTGTGCCGTCAGGACAGCAGCAGAAGCTTTGCCGGCGTGGCTTCAAGTAGATCCTGAAGGAGAGATGGAAATTGGTTGGTCCCAGCACACGCAGGGCGGAGCTTCCTCATCTTCGTTTTCCCGCCAGGAAAGTGTGATCCAGAACCTGCAAGACACTCCAGATGACAGCCTGGTGATTTTCCGGGTGGCCAACAAGCGGCCGCATCTACGCAAGAGACCCTTAGCATCAGTCGATGGCATCCTGCCGCATGACATGACCCTTCGTATCTACGATGTGATATCTGTGAACCCCGAAGCAGAAAATACTTCGGTCTCTGCGGTGCCCAGCAAACATCAAGATCTGCCTCTGGTGCACCTCTTCGACAAGATGAGAGATGATGTGTGTCAGGATTTGTTGCTTCACATGCAACAATGGCAGATGCGGGATGCAGTGCCCCTGCGATTTGCTTCGCATGTCACTGGCTTGTGCACGTCAGCAGAAAATATGTTGCGTGAACTCCTGGAGGCCAAGGCTGTGGAGGGCACCGGCAAGAAGTTCGATGCATCATGCTTTTCACAGGAAGACAGCGGCATCTTGGATATTCTTCTCAAAAAGAACTTAGTGAAGAAATGCGGCAAGCAGGACATTGTGCTGAGCAAACACACACTGCAATGCGATGCAGTGCACCTGCATCAGCCCCTCCAGGTGAGATGCTCAGGTGTGAACCCAGAATGCACACAACACGCACACACAGATATAATATATGTATATATATATTTCTGTAAATATAATATAAATACATGTATATTATATATATATATATGTGTGTGTGTGTGGGGGGTCTATGCTTCTGTCTGTTAGTTTGTTAGTCCAGCCTGTCGCGACAAGGTTTTTACCATCAGACCTGGAGTTCCATTCGATGCCTCTGTCATCACCAAAAACGTACGACCAACCCGTCTTGAAGTTCATCTGCGATTGGGGCAGGAAGGATGGAATTTGGTGCAACAACATGGAGCAGCTGCTAGGAAACTTCAGCCATATGTGCCAGGCGGCGGCTGCTAGACTGTACCGTTTTGGGGATCCATGCTTTTGTTGTGGGTGCTGTGAGTCAGTGAGTGCTCCGAATCAGTGAAAGGCGCTCCCAAACAGTACTGTGGCAGCGGATTCTTTTACGGCCTCGCGCTGCTGAACGCTGATCGACTGTGTGCTCGTGGGTGTCAGGGGGTCCACCATGGCCGTATCGAAACCTACTATGCAACTCTTCTGTCTGCAACCTCTGAACAGATGCCGTTTGTGTTGCCCGGTCTGTCGGCCAAAGAGTACAGGACACGGACAAGGTTGTGCAGTCGGTGTCGGTGTCCACTCAAGGGATTCTGGGTAGGAAAAGGATTGCTTGATCCCGTGGGTAGTGAGAGCTTGCGGTGTGCCACGCGGCCAGGATGCTGCTTTCGAAGAATGCTGGACGTCAGCATCGAGGAGCTCTCCTGGCAATTGAGCAGGAGGCAGTGCCATGTAGTTTTATGTTGGGCCGGAGCCGGAGCCAGTCAGTGTGAGCAGCTTGTGTCCGAGTGTCTGTGAATCAATCTTTACGCCGTGCCCGTGGATGACCTGATTGTGCGGTCTAGTTCGCGTGCATCTTTCAGGATGATGACACACTGCCGGCTGAGCCGGCCGAGCCCGATCCTGTCGACCTTGCAGAGTTGGAGGCCTTGCTTGGGGTGGAGCGGCGGGGCTAACTTCCGAAACGTGTTCGCCCCCTCGGCGGGTCTTGGGGCTTCTGTGTCTGTGCACCGCGCGCTCATGTTTCTTAACCTGTTCTGTTCATGTGGCATGTGGGTCTTTCAATGAGTACTTGGCTAGTATGTGTGTGTGTGCGCACAACCACGCAGGTCGGCGAGCAGGAGGGAGTCCGTGCAGACCAACTCGAGGCGGACGCTTGTTTGTGACTGGGGAACGCAATAACGTGTCAGCGTTGCGCAGAGAGGTGGAGGTGTGGTGTTGCAGCCTTAAGGGATGGAGAAGGGTTTGATGAAAGGTGGGCCGTGGCCGATGTGACAGCACTGCACAAGTGTGGGCTCGGGTTTGGTGGGAAAAGGGAAAGGAAGGTGGAGGCCTTGAGATTAATTTTCAAAAGCTTGGGCCTGACCCTGAGCTGGAGTACTTTTGGGCTGTGGATACGTCCTCCTAGATCTTGTGTTTGTGCGAGCTTTCTCCTGCAGGCCGACGAACTTCATCATCCCAGCTTTGCTGATGTGAACAACGAGGAGGCAGAATCCAGTCCGATGTAAGCTCAGCTTCGAAAGGTTATTGTTTCTGTACATAATCTCCGTTTGCTCATAGTGCGTTGTTTTGTTTCTATCATCCGTGCTTGACAAATGTGCTATTGCCAGATCACTTTGCACAGTGGGTTCTGTTGGTCGCGGCTCAGGGTTCTGGGTTCGGGTTAAGTCTGTTGGGCGTCATGCTCAGTTTGATATGTGTTGTGATCCGAAATGAATCAGTCTAGGAAGATAACGACGAACGTCCGGCGGATCCGCGGTTGATGGTGGAGGCCGGGCTGTCCTGTCTCGTGAAGCAGACACCGGGAAAGCAGAGGTTGTGCGCAACATCCCCGAATAACTACCGCAAGTGTGGGCTATTCTTTGTGATCCGGACGCAGAAATTCAGGCTAAACGTCGAAAATCCATCACTCGGTAACAGTTGAATTATAATGTCGTAATGCAGATATACAGGCCCTTAATAGCAGCTCCAGTGCGGACTGTTACTGTGTGGGATCAGTACCCAAACATACCCAAACTAAAAGGGTCGAAGGCTTGGCGTACAGGTGTCTGCGTTGGGAAGTTTATGGTATAGCGCTCAAGATGGTTTGGTTAGCTTGATCGCAGGATGCCAATGACGAGTCTCATCTGCAGCCTCACTTGGAGGCTGGTTTGTTGTGTATTACGACAGACATTCTCTTGGGAGCAGAATGGCAAACAAAACTCACGCGAACGGCTTGCTGGCATAGTCATGATTCGTAATCATCAAAGCACGTCTTCAAGTTTCGGGTCGCAAACACTTTGAAGGCCTTGAGGGTTTCGTCTGCGGGTGTGACGATTTGAAGCTTGACAGTCACAGCTATAGAGTCTTGGAGCGAAGCCTTTGTGGTTGATGACAGGCAGATAGTGAGTCTCCTCTGCAGTCGGTGTAGTCTAGGAGATGCTGTGCAGGTGGTGGCCCAGCATGTTGGCGGTGAGAAGTTAAATAAGTCTCTTCAGTCGCAGTCGCATTTTGAGGTTTGTTGGCATGCGCTCGTACATTCATACATCCGACATCTTTCAAACTGAATCAGTGCATGCGCCGTGTGCTACCTGAACTGTTGGCAAAATCGCAATCCTGTGGGATCTTACCTTGGGGTTTGAGGGTTCGGGGTTAGAGCGGTTAGGGTAGTGTAGCGAGGTCAACAGGTGAACGCTTGAGGGGGGTGCGGGTCGGGAGTTAGCGGGCGTTTGGCTGTACGGTTCAGAGAGATGTGCACATCAGCCTTGCAGTTTTGTTAGCCCCAACCCAATTGTATGATGAAGCGACCCAAGCATGATGTGCCAGGTTGAAGATGATGATGTGGTCTTCAATATGCTAGCGAGAGGTGGGGCTCCAATGGAGGGTCGTGGTGTGCCTGCCGATGCTGCCGCTGTTCGTGGTGATGATGATAGCGACACAGGCACTGACAGTGCCAGTGACGATGATGGTCCAGAAGCAAGAACTGGAGTGGGCAGACATGGTCAATCAAGACGTGATGCCATTGCCCTCGTGCTACCGAAAGTGACAAAGTACCTTCGCAAGCATCATGCTGCTGCGGCAAGAGCCGCAGGGGAACTGCAGCAGGTTCAGCTAGTACGCGAGGCCTTAAGATATTATGCTGCTCGCAAGCGGAAGTACATCGTCTGGGGTGACGAGGATCAACCTTATAAGTCCCGCTACAATGTGGAGAGGGCAATCGTCAACCTATATTGGGAGGATGTAGTGGCAGGTCTGCCTGTGGGGTGACTGGACGCAACATGTGCGGACATCAGAAATCGATTGCCTGCATTTGTTCTCAAAGCTGTTGTCTGGACTAAACCGGGCTTCGCTAGGTTTAGATAGACTTAAGAAAGCTGCTATATGTATATGTGTGCACATAAGAAGTATGTATCAGTACAAAATAATGTATGATTTCAGATCAGGTCATATCATATCATTGCATATCATGGAATCATGTCAGTCATTTCATATCAACCACATCATATCATTCCACATCATGTCATATCATATCTTTTCACATAATGTAGGTGGTCTGTTGGTTGGAAACACGTCAGTCTGAAGTTGGTTGTTTTTTTTTCGGAAAGTTGGTCGGGAAGCTAGTCTCATTGGTTGGGATGTTCAGCTGCTGATTGGGATACGCAAAGTTGGTTGAGCAATTCGCCTGGGAGTCTGGGAGTAGGATTTTCGGTGGCTGATGTGGAAAATGAGAATTGGGTGGTGGGGCAGTTGCTCTGCTTGGTTGGGAGTTGGGATTTTCAGCGGCTGATTGGAAAATCCGCGATTGGTTGGGCAGTTTTTTCCTGCTTGGCTAGTTTTTTTTTGTCGCGGTTCATTGAAAAAAACCATCTGAGCAACTGAAAATTGGTGAAAAAATTAAGCATGACAGAAGTAGTCGTGCCCTAGAAATAACAAAGCTATAAGTGGTTTTGTGAAAAGTAGTGGGCCAAGAAGTGGTTGAGACCTAAATTTAAGGATGAAACAAGTGGTTTGAACATGCAACACATAAAACAAAACCACTTCAGAGCTCCTTATTTTTCCAAGTTGGTCGGATCCGACCAACTCCCGACCAACTCCCGACCAACTGAGCAAAAAAAAAAAAGTTGGTCGGGAGTTGGTNNCCAAAAAAAAAAGTTGGTCGGGAGTTGGTCGGACCCGACCAACTCCCGACCAACTGAGTAAAAAAAAAAGTTGGTCGGATCCGACCAACTCCCGACCAACTTAGCGCAAAAAAAAAAAATCGGAAGTTGGTCGGATCCGCTAGAGCGCTAGAGCTGGAGCTAGAGCTAAAGCTAGAGCTAAAGCCGGAGCTGGAGCTATAGCTGGAGCTAGAGATGGAGCTGGAGCTGGAGCTAAAGCTACAACTAGAGATTCCGACCAACTCCCGATTAACTAAGTAAAAAAAAATCACCTACTATCTTAGAGCCACAAACGCAAAAAAAAATCCGCGAGAGTGACCCCTGCGGCGGCCTACCCCAATGGCAAGTATAAAACACCGCAGAGAATCCAGAGAATTGTGTTTCTTGTGTGCAGAGTCAAAAACACAAAAATAAAAACGCGAGAGTGGCCCCCTGCGGGGGCCTACCCCAATGGCAAGTATAAGAACCGCAGAGAATTGTGTTCGTTGTGTGCAGAGCCAAAACCACTAAAAAAAATCCGCGAGAGTGGCCCCTGCGGGGGCCTACCCCAATGGCAAGTATAAAGACCGCGCAGAATCGTGTTCGTTGTGTGCAGAGCCAAAAACACTAAAAAAANGCCAAAACCACTAAAAAAAATCCGCGAGAGTGGCCCCTGCGGGGGCCTACCCCAATGGCAAGTATAAAGACCGCGCAGAATCGTGTTCGTTGTGTGCAGAGCCAAAAACACTAAAAAAAAAATCCGCGAGAGTGGCCCCTGCCGGGGCCTACCACAATGGCAAGTATAAGAACCGCAGAGAATTGTGTTCGTTGTGTGCAGAGCCAAAACCACTAAAAAAAAATCCGCGAGAGTGGCCCCTGCGGGGGCCTACCCCAATGGCAAGTATAAGAACCGCAGAGAATTGTGTTCGTTGTGTGCAGAGCCAAAACCACTAAAAAAAAATCCGCGAGAGTGGCCCCTGCGGGGGCCTACCCCAATGGCAAGTATAAAGATCGCGCAGAATCGTGTTCGTTGTGTGCAGAGCCAAAAACACTAAAAAAAAATCCGCGAGAGTGGCCCCTGCGGGGGCCTACCCCAATGGCAAGTATANGCCAAAACCACTAAAAAAAATCCGCGAGAGTGGCCCCTGCGGGGGCCTACCCCAATGGCAAGTATAAAGACCGCGCAGAATCGTGTTCGTTGTGTGCAGAGCCAAAAACACTAAAAAAATAATCCGCGAGAGTGGCCCCTGCGGGGCCGGGGCCTACCCCAATGGCAAGTATAAGAACCGCAGAGAATTGTGTTCGTTGTGTGCAGAGCCAAAACCACTAAAAAAAAATCCGCGAGAGTGGCCCCTGCGGGGGCCTACCCCAATGGCAAGTATAAAGA
>BGNK01002066.1:70564-115052 GCA_003297005.1 Symbiodinium sp. clade A Y106
AGTGGCCCCTGCGGGGGCCTACCCCAATGGCAAGTATAAAGACCACGGAGAATTGTGTTCGTTGTGTGCAGAGCCAAAAACACTGTAAAAAAAAATCCGCGAGAGTGGCCCCTGCGGGGGCCTACCCCAATGGCAAGTATAAAAACCGAAGAGAATTGTGTTCGTTGTGCAGAGCCAAAAACACTAAAAACAAATCCGCGAGAGTGACCCCTTAAGCACGGTGTTACGGCGTGCTTTACGGGGTGGGGGGCCGCCACCCCACCCCACCCCCCCGCGTTAAGCACGGTGTTACAGCGTGCTTTACGGGGCAGAGCCAAAAACACTAAAAAAAAATCCGCGAGAGTGACCCCTGCGGGGGCCTACCCCCATGGCAAGTATAAAAACCGCAGAGAATCGTGTTCGTTGTGTGCAGAGCCAAAAACACTAAAAAAAAATCCGCGAGAGTGGCCCCTGCGGGGGCCTACCCCAATGGCAAGTATAGAACACCGCGGAGAATCGTGTTCGTTGTGTGCAGNTCCGCGAGAGTGGCCCCTGCGGGGGCCTACCCCAATGGCAAGTATAGAACACCGCGGAGAATCGTGTTCGTTGTGTGCAGAGACAAAAACACTGTAAAAAAAAAATCGCGAGAGTGGCCAAGTATAAAAACCGCAGAGAATTGTGTTCGTTGTGTGCAGAGCCAAAAACACTAAAAAAAATCCGCGAGAGTGGCCCCTGCGGGGGCCTACCCCAATGGCAAGTATAAAGACCACGGAGAATTGTGTTCGTTGTGTGCAGAGCCAAAAACACTGTAAAAAAAAATCCGCGAGNAGTGGCCCCTGCGGGGGCCTACCCCAATGGCAAGTATAAAGACCACGGAGAATTGTGTTCGTTGTGTGCAGAGCCAAAAACACTGTAAAAAAAAATCCGCGAGAGTGGCCCCTGCGGGGCCGGGGCCTACCCCAATGGCAAGTATAGAACACCGCAGAGAATTGTGTTCGTTGTGTGCAGAGCCAAAAACACTAAAAAAAAATCCGCGAGAGTGGCCCCTGCGGGGGCCTACCCCAATGGCAAGTATAGAACACCGCGGAGAATCGTGTTCGTTGTGTGCAGAGACAAAAACACTGTAAAAAAAAAATCGCGAGAGTGGCCCCTGCGGGGGCCTACCCCAATGGCAAGTATAAAAACCGCAGAGAATTGTGTTCGTTGTGTGCAGAGCCAAAAACACTAAAAAACAAATCCGCGAGAATGGCCCCTGCGGGGGTATAGAACACCGCGGAGAATCGTGTTCGTTGTGTGCAGAGACAAAACACTTAAAAGAAAAATCCACGAGAGTGGCCCCTGCGGGGGCCTACCCCGATGACAAGTACAAGAACCGCAGAGGATTGTGTTTCTTGTGCAGTGAGCCAACACGACTTTTTAAAAATCTGCAGAGTGACCCCTGCGGGGGCCTACCCCAATGCCCTAAACCCTAAACCCTAGACCTCAAACCCTGCGGGGCCTGCCCCAATGGCAAGTAAAAGCTGCAGAGATTTGTTTGTTGTGTGTAGAACCAACAACACATTAAAAAAAACGCGAGAGTTACCCCTGCGGGGTTTTACACCCAAAAAGGCAAGGAAAAAAACCGCCGAGATTTGTTTGTTGGGCGCAGAGCCAAGAGCACAAAAGAACAGTTACCCCAAATGGCAAGGACAGCCGCCCATTTTCGTATGCTGAGCGCAGAATGGCGCAGAACATATCGTAAATGGATGAACATTGCTCAGTATATCATATAAGGCAGTGGATAGGTTGGCCAGTCCGGAGTCCAGACAACACATCTGAGCTTGATTCAACAGTGCAGTGTGTCTTGACACACAGCTTGTGGTCTTCATCTCACTTGTGCTTATGCAGGGCAATGACTGCCTACACCCGTAAGGGCAATGACCGTCTACAGTCTAGAAAGCCTACAACTACAACCTAAAGCATACATTGACATGTGTGAGTGCGAGGCACATACGTTGACATGAGTGGGAGGTAGGTAGATGCAGGTCTGTACTCGGCAGTGTGACACAGTGTGCTGATGGCGCCGAAGCGGAAGCGTGCCGATGATGACAAGAACCCTTTTGATGACCCACCACCTCGTGGCCAAGGCATTTTGAAGCTAACGGCGAACGAGTTTGCTGTTGCCAGGGGTCCGTGTTCGGAGGAGGAGTCAGCACATCTTCCTCGAACATCTCTTCCCAAGAGTTCAGACATGGCAACGCCAAAGAGGAGGGCGTTACGTCGTGGTAGTTTCTCGAGCTCCCGTAAGAAACCCAAGCAGTGTGCAGCTAAAGCTACGGCGAAGGTGAAGGCCAAATGCAAGAATAGATCGTCCCCGAAGGCTTCGGCCAAGGCGAAGACAAGGCCTGCAAAAAAGGCCAAGGCCAAGGCTAAGTCTACTCCCAAGCAGCGAGCCAAGGCCAAGTCTACTCCCAAGCAGCGAGCCAAGTCTACTCCCAAGCAGCGAGCCAAGAGCAGAGCAGCCAAAGCTTCAGAAGCAAAGACGCAAGACAGCAACAGCGAAAGCAGCAGCAACAGCAGCGACAGCAGCGACAGCAGCGACAGCAGCTCCAACAACAAAAGCAGCAATCTCGCCGACAAGCCACCTGCAGCACCAGAGCCAGTTGGAGTTGAAGTCTTTAGCCCGGTATCCTGTTTGGTTTACGACAGCGATTCCCAGGATGAGTGTATGCCCAAGTCCAAGCTGCCTGAGTCTGCACTCGGCAAAGCCAACCAGGCCGTTTCTCTTCGAGACATGTTTTCGCATCACTTTCGATCCGTTCAACGGATTCAAGAGCATTGGGGAAATGAGGCTGTAATCAGGTTGCGTGACAACCTGGACTACATGCGAGTGACAAGCCTGTACAGTGGCTTGGGCGGTGCCGAGCTATCAGCTTCACTGGCGCACGTCGCGACTGCAGATCACTGCAGACGTCATGGTTTGGTGGTTCCGGCGGCTCCGATACCTACGATGGCCTGCGAAGTGGACCCTAGCTGCCAAAAGGTTCTAGAGCAACACACTGTGTCCAGGCTGCCTTGTGAGCATGTTGCGTGAGTCTTTGCGATTCGTGTCTTACTCCATGAGGTACCGCCTCGCAGCATTGTAGGCAACTTGATGGAATTTGTGAGCAAGGAGGCCGTGACGGAGATGCGTTCGTTGCTGGAGAAAGCAAAGACCAAGCCTGCTTTTGTGCAACACAAAGGGGCCTCCAAAGGGGATGCCAAGGTTTCTGGGAGAGGCCGGCCTAAAGGAGGGTCAGCCCCTGAGATCAAGGAGGCAGCTGCTCGTGAAGCTCAGTCACTCGTGCAAGCCATGCTTGCAGCCATAGATCAGCATGGTGGCATCCCAGATGCTATCTGGGACACAAAGCATCGCAAGGTGGGCCAATGGATTCTCGCAGGGTCAGGGGCCCACTATACGTGTGTGAGTTCTCCTAGTTTGCGTTTTCAGCCAGTTGCAGAGGGTTGCTGCTACCAAGTTGTATGGCCCATGTTGTTTGTAATGATGCGTGGCCTGGTCCTAGTCCCAGCCACGACAGTGCCAATGCGAGAATGCCAGGTATCCCTTGTCAGCGGGCAGTTGTTTCCTGATGCAGCTGTGTCTCTGCTTATGGCAGGGTCGACATGCAAGGATTGGCACCTGGTTTGCAGATATGAGACTGTAGGCCTGGATTCCGGCCTGGATGAGGCTTTCATGGTAGATCGTAACAAAACCAGCTAGGGACGTGTTTGAGCCTTGCTTGGTGATTGTTGAAACAATCACTGGAGGTCAAGTATGGGAAAAGCCCATGGGTTCTTCGGCCCAAACGGGATAGCGTTCGTTGTGATGATAGCGGTGATCCAGAAGATCAAGCCAATCATGTTCTTGCATGAAAATACTCGTTCCTTTGACTTCTCAATGCTGGCCTTCCTTCTCTCTGACTCATACCAGCTGCACCACACTTTCTTGAAGCCGGAAGACTTCGGCTGCCCAGCCAAACGCACGAGATCTTACAGCGCTTTGATCAGAAAGGATCACGACCTGGAGCATGGATTGGATGAGATGTTTCGGATGACAACTTTGACACACGAACAGCTAGATTGTGGAGCCTTTTTGCTCGCTCCTGCGGAGGAGGCGTGCAGGAGTGCGCTTGCGCAGGGTGCAGGGTGCGTGTTTGTGCAGATGTGTGTGTGTGTGTTTGTGGCACGGTGTGCGTGTATGTAAGAGAGAGAGAGAGAGAGCGATAGAGAATGAGAGGAAGAAGAGAGAGAGAGAGAGAGAGAGAAAGAGAGAGAGAGAGAACCAGAGAGAGGGAGGGAAAGCGAGAGACAGAGAGAGACAGAGAGGGAGAGAGAGAGAGAGAGAGGGAGAGAGCGATAGAGAATGAGAGGAAGAAAGAGAGAGAGAGAGAGAAAGAGAGAAAGAGAGAGAGAACCAGAGAGAGGGAGGGAGAGCGAGAGACAGAGAGAGACAGAGAGGGAGAGAGAGAGAGAGAGAGAACGACAGAGAGGGAGAGAGAGAGAGCGAGAGTAAGAGAAGAGAGAGAAAAGAGAGAAGAGAGAGAAGAGAGAGGGAGGAGAGGGAGCGAGAGCGAGACAAAGGGAATGAGTTTCATTTCGCACATGTGCTCTTCAGCAGCTTCAGCAATGCGTATGGTGCCGCATGGACAGGTGCATGAGCTGAAGACCTATATGGCCAAGAACATGTGTCGGGGTGTTCACGAAAGCTGGGAAGATCTTGTGCCCGTTTCAGCCAGAGCGCATCTGTGCAAAATCAAAAGTTTAGATGAGATCAAGCAAGTGCTCCAGGTCCAAACGTGCGAGCTGGCAGCAAACCTGGACCAGGACATCGAGCACTCAACTTCCCATGTCGGGGAGCACTTGCCCGTGATATTGGCATCTACTACATACATGTGGGCTTTGCTCCGAAACAGACCCTTCACTGCGAAGGACCTTTGCTCAGTGAACTCTAGGTGTAATTTTGTGTTGGTAGCTGTTTGGCACTGTTTGTGAGAACAGTCGTCAGACAGACACGGAATGAAGTTGCACAAGTCCAAAGTAGAAACACCAGCATGCACCCTCATCGGCTGTATGATCCTTAAATGTGTCACCCGTTACATTAACCCTAAACCCTTGAGAACTTGAGGAGCTCCTCACTGCGCAGGGCATCCCAGTCTACGAAAGCGCACTTCGATATTCAGGCTGCGTCGGCCCGTTGATGGATCTCAGTGGTATCCAACCGAGTGCATTGCGAAGGATGAGTGGGAACACCTTCAATCTTGCATGCTCCACAACTTTCATGGTGTTTCTGTTAGCACATCTTCGCCGACGGGGTGCTCAAGAGTTGCGCAAACCCGTGCAGCTGAACTTGGAAGGCTTTGGTTCTGGTTCTGATGCTGAGTATGATGAAGATGTAGATGGCACAGTTCTCTGATCCGTTATAAGATTCACGAGTTGTTCAATCAGCCGGCGCTGGCTGGTGGGGTGCAAGTCTGGGTATTGGGCACAGATCAGTGCAAGATCGCGGAGACGGTTTAAAAAACTTATGTGTCAACCTGTGGTCGTGTAACGTGTAGCCTGCGAGTCGAGTTTGAGCAAATCATGCAAGTAAGAGCTTGCTGCACTGTCACTGTCACATGTGCATGACGGTCGTGATGCACTCCAGGCTCGAAATTCTGTCACCTTGTGACAAATTTGGCTTTTGCCGGTGCTGGTCCTGGTCACTTGTGGGACTGGGGGACTGAGTGCTGGGCAGTTGGGCCGAGACACGAACGAAACATCATGCAATCACTTTTGCGGTGGGATTAAGTGCTTGCTGGGTGGGCTATGACAACAATCACCGAATCACCTTGGTTGTGGGACTGAGTGTTAGTTCCAGGCTTCCAGGCAGGCCCGGACATCATTCATGGCTTCAGCTCCGGGTCCGCTTCCGGCTGGACCTGCGAGTACAGCGCCTACCCCGCTTTGCAAATGCATAGTTTGCGGTGTGGGGTTTTCGGCGGACTGGTCCACAACGACCACGACGTTCTTCGCTGACCACTGCGCGAAATGTTCCTTAGACCTTCGCAATATTCGCAAGGCGTGCTCTGTGGATGACGATGAAGACTCCGAGCCCGAAGCAGAGGACATGCTGCGTCCAGTTTGTCATTGTTGGTCATGGCGTTCGTGCGTGGTGTTATCAGGAGGGCGAAGATGGCAGCAAATTGCGGCCATCGTCGTCATCATCCAAGCCCAAGAAAGGACTTTTGCGCGTGTGGGTGTCGAAGATGAGCTTCTGAGTTCTGTCCTTAAACGCGATTGGTGCTTCCATTGGCTATGCTACATGATATGCAGCATTAAGCAGCCATCGTCGTCAGCATTGTCAGCATTATTGATCAGTCGAGGTCGTCGTCATCCAAATCCGAGAGAGGATCTTGTGTGTCTTAAAGATGAGCTTCCGAAGTCAGCCTGTAACAGGGCTGACGCTGCTACTTTCGTTACAGTCGTTACATGTCTTCTTGCTTTAAGGAGTCGATTGGTGTACCTGTCGGTGTAAAACAGGTTCCAACCTTCGCAAAGTACGAAAGCCTAGAAGGGCGATTGTGCGAGCAGCCGCATGATCTGATTGTCACGATTTTGTTGGTAGCCTTGTTGATGCTGTAAACCCTACACCGATTTCATCCACACGATCGGGAGCTTCCACCTTCTGACGAATGTGTCAGGAGGCACGAAAGACTACCTGAAAGCGCTCGCGAAGACCGATGTGGAGGAGTATCGCAAAGTTTTTGCTAAGTTTCGTGAGGAAACGAAAGGTGTGGTGGGCCGCGGCAAGAAGAAGGGCAGCTTCAACGTGCTGCAGTACCTGGAGGGCACCGATCTTCGCAAGAGGGGCCGGGAGGTTGCCGGCTTCACGGCATTTACGCAATCGCAGTACATCAAGCACTTCACATCTTCACCACATCTTGCAGACGATGAACTGCTCACTGAAGCTGAAGCTCAGCTGGCTTGGTTGAGAGACAAGAAGAACCCGGAGATAGAGAAGGCCTCCGGTTGCCCGGTTCAGAAGTAGTTGACGTTGTGAGTCTGAAACACTTGCACTGTGACCGTGAACTTGACACAGGAGACTAAGAAGCTCCTCAACCGAAAAACGGGAGAGTTCGAGGACAAGGATATCATGTGGATCCCGACGACCTTGAAGAAGAAGAAAGAGCAGATCGAAGATCAGTTTAAAACAGTCAACAAGGTTGACCAGACGGACAAGGTGACTGATGCAACCGTGAAGGCTGCAAAGGCCCGCTTGACAGGGTTTTTGTCCTTCCAGCCTGACGACGAGTTCTTCGGGACTTCACAGATGTTTGTGGACGAGGGCCAGGATGATAGTGTGACCGTGCTTACACCGCAACAGGTGGCTGCAAAGACCAAAGGCAACACCAAACCCAAGGGCGGCAAGAAAAAGAAGCTTGAGGACATTTCAACTTTGCGGGTGAGGCAGGCCACCAAGCTTCTGCCGCATTTGCGGCTCTTGAACGGCATGTTCTTGGATGTGAGGACCAAGTGGNAGGGCGGCAAGAAAAAGAAGCTTGAGGACATTTCAACTTTGCGGGTGAGGCAGGCCACCAAGCTTCTGCCGCATTTGCGGCTCTTGAACGGCATGTTCTTGGATGTGAGGACCAAGTGGGAAGCGTTTCGGATTCTTGCCGTAAGTTGTCGCAAGTTAACTGTTGCATGAGTGTGTATGTGTGTGTGTGCGCGTGTGATCGGTTAGCCTGGTTGCAAGCAAGGAAGGAGAATGAGGACTTGGTGCAGACCTATCACCGCCTTGCGACGAAAGGTGTTGACCGGGAGAGAGCGATCANAGGGCGGCAAGAAAAAGAAGCTTGAGGACATTTCAACTTTGCGGGTGAGGCAGGCCACCAAGCTTCTGCCGCATTTGCGGCTCTTGAACGGCATGTTCTTGGATGTGAGGACCAAGTGGTAAGCGTTTCGGATTCTTGCCGTAAGTTGTCGCAAGTTAACTGTTGCATGAGTGTGTATGTGTGTGTGTGTGTGTGCGCGTGTGATCGGTTAGCCTGGTTGCAAGCAAGGAAGGAGAATGAGGACTTGGTGCAGACCTATCACCGCCTTGCGACGAAAGGTGTTGACCGGGAGAGAGCGATCANTGTGTGTGTGTGCGCGTGTGATCGGTTAGCCTGGTTGCAAGCAAGGAAGGAGAATGAGGACTTGGTGCAGACCTATCACCGCCTTGCGACGAAAGGTGTTGACCGGGAGAGAGCGATCAAAGATGCAAGCGAGCTGGGCTTGGGAGTCTCGTCTGCTCCGGTGGGTGCAAAATCTTGTTCTGGGGCATCCTTTTCGCGTTGTTGCGTGTGTGGATTCCAGGTGAACAGGGGATGTTGGTGAAGCTCATGTATTCGGTCATGCACCGGCTCGAGTTGGTGCAGCTCATGTCCTTCGGCTGCGATGTGGAGGACCGCGAGAGCTGAATCCAATTGTCTGTGCTTATGATTTTGAGATGGGCTTTGGGCTTTGAGTGTATAAGGAGTTTACGGTTCAGATTTCGTGATGTCCAGGACTACGTTCTTATGCCGCAGCCGACACCTGCAGACCATGATCCTGATGCGGCGCAAACGGAGAAGCCTGGGCTCAAGGATGCGCAGGAGGCTTCCGTGCCTGGTCCGTCCTACGTTGTCGTTTTTAGGTCATTGGTCATCAGTGTGAGGAGCACCAACTACTTGAGCGATAAACCACGGCAGACACTCATCCGAGGCAGCTTTCAAGAATCTCTTGATGACGGATGACTATCTGGAAGCGTCAGCGGCAAAGGCTGATGTGTTCGCGAGATTGTCCGATGCCGACACGGTCTTCGCAGGCTGCAGCGACAAGGATCAGCTCCAAAAGAAGGCTGATCTAGTCGCAGACACTGTGAAGGACATGAAGCAGGTGGTGGCGGCGCTCAAGCGGTCGATGAAGGATGTCGAGGGCACCCAGAAGCAGCTGCAAAAAGCCAAAGAGCGCTATGACCAAGAAAAGGCCCGAGCAACCGGAGCTGGTGGAAGCGGGACCTTGCAAGGGCGGCCGAACCTCAGCAATTTGGCCGTGCAGGACACTGACCCTCCGGTTATCCGGGGATACAAGTGACCAGGCTGCAGAAACAATCAAGGGTTAACGAACCAGGATACATGATAGTTTGTGTCTCAGCGGCTTCGCAGTTGAAATCTTTAATTTAAGAAATGTCACATAAGGCACATGCATGGCAAGCGCGAAATGCTGTTGGTGAAGAACGTTGATGAGGCCATTTCAAAGATCGACATCGGCAACGGCTTTATCCTGCGGAGGGGTCGCAGTGTACTTCAAGGGATCGTGAAGGGCGCCGTGGTCAAACAGACGCTTGAGGCCTCCCTGGAGGAATTCAAGAAGAAGCTCGGAGAGACCACTGTTGCAAGGTTTCAGATTCATGGCTGAAGTTGGTGATTTCTCTCTACTCCATCTGGGTTTGTTTGTTGGTTGGCCCGATGTAACTTCAGTATACTTTAGTTGTGCAATCTTGAGAAGTAGACCTTCGGTCATCAGGTCGTAGATGTTAGCCTCGGCCTAAACTCTACACCCCCGAGCTCAAGCCTTCAGTGTGATCAGTGGAAAGGAAGAACTGAGATTACGGTCAAAGGTGTCCGGTCCCTACAAACGTGAAACCGCCCACAATTCGTCAACCAATGGTTTAGGGTTTAGGTTTTAGCCTAAACCCTAAACCCCAAGCCCTAAGCCCTAAACCCTAAACCCNTCAAAGGTGTCCGGTCCCTACAAACGTGAAACCGCCCACAATTCGTCAACCAATGGTTTAGGGTTTAGGTTTTAGCCTAAACCCTAAACCCCAAGCCCTAAGCCCTAAACCCTAAACCCAAAACAGCATTTGATTGATTTGGTTGTTTTCAACGACAGTGTCCAAGGGCGTGCATGCACGCAGAGGAGAAGCCTCCAGCAGAGGACGAGACGGGGACCAAGGTCAGGAAGACAGTGGACACCATCATCCAGAACCTGAAAGNTTGTTTTCAACGACAGTGTCCAAGGGCGTGCATGCACGCAGAGGAGAAGCCTCCAGCAGAGGACGAGACGGGGACCAAGGTCAGGAAGACAGTGGACACCATCATCCAGAACCTGAAAGCCCAGATGCCTGACAGCTGGACTTCGCAAGAGTTGGACATGGACAGCTTGAAGACAGAGGCTTTGAAGTTGGACAACGAGGATGACAAGCAGCAGGCCCTCAAGGCCATACGCACAATGAGCACGGTGTCGTTGGTGGGCGTGCCTCAGAAAGCCACGCCATGCGGTGTGGAGAACTTCGGCCTGCCATCTTTGAAGCTGCAGGCTTGTTGTCCGATGGTGTAACTGGAGGTCTAAACAGTTCTGTCCTTGAGCTTGATCCGCGGAGGTTTGGTGAATCACTGCTATTCAAAAGACTGGCATCAGTTGGGGNGAGGGCGGGGACCGGAGGCTAGGGGGTGCCACTGGGGTACAAGGGAGCACAAACAGGGTACACTCCTCTTCCTTGTGAACTTGTTTGGCCGAGCGTGTGAGACTTGCAGCACAAACTCCGCAAGGTGTCAGGAGGCAGGATCGTGATCATGGCGGATGTGGGCGAGCTCGCCTCCCACTACAGGACGCAAGACCTTTCCGAGCTGCGCGACTGTTTAGCCTCAATGGATGCGTCTACGATGCCGGACGCCTTGAGCCTCCCATCCCTAGCGATGGGTTACTTGCGCAGCGGTGACCTTCTGTTTACTCCTATGGGACATCTTTGTGCTGAGAAAGCACTGAACGATCATTCTGTGTCTTTGAGGCTTGGTGCGGGGAAAAACGCAACATCCTGACTTTGAATCCACATGGCTTCTAAGGTTCGCTGAGTTTAGGGCTTAGGGTTAGAGTGTTCGGGTTTGTAGGGCTTTGGGTTTGGGGCTTAGGGTGTTTGGGTTTAGGGCTCAGTGTATAGGGTGCTAGGCTTTGGGGCTTAGGGTTATGGGTTTCAGGGTTTAGGGCTTAGGGTGTTAGGGTTTAGGGCTTAGAGTTTTCCATATCTTGGACCTTGAACATCCCTGAATTGCAGGTGTAATTTTCTCGTTTTCAATGACGAGACAGTCGCGTCGTTCCGGCTCATCAGCTCGCAGGCGGGGCCGGGCCGGTTGATCAACTCAGAGTTGAGCACTACAGCGCGTTGAGTGACTGTGTTGCGGTGCTGTGACTATCTTGAAGCACAAACCAGTCGACAAAGAGTGGGCCAAAGTCAGCAATAAACGAATCCCACATAGACAAACATCGATTCGGATGGATGCGGACCCTGCAATCGGTTAGGGTTAAGCTGAGATTGAAGTATTGTTGATGCCTGTGCAGAGGTGAAAACCAGACCCGATGTGGACGTTTTGCTGCGACTGCTGCCTCAGACAGATGCCTCTAAGCTTCCAGCGCGTGTGCCTTCGCAAAGGAACATCCTGGACCAGGCGTGTACCGGTTTTGCATTTGGAGCCTTCTGCTGCAAAACAAGGAGTACAGTAGAACCGTACAGTCATTCCTAGAGCTCCGCCCTACCGAAGAAGCTCCGCATTCCAAACTCGGTCTTGCTGTCCGAAGGCTTTGGAACTGGACGACGACTCCGACCGTGAGCGGCAGCCGCCGACGGGGACGCCGGTGAAGGCTCCCCCTGCCCTCGGATGCATGTTTCTGACTACTGGAGTCGGGCCGGCCATAACGAAACCACCGTCATCCCCGGAATCCCCCCACAAATTTCAAATCTTGGGCCCTTCTGTCCGTTGCTTGAAGTTGCAATTTGCCATGTATTGCTGCGGATATAAGATGTGTTGCTGCGAGGAGACAGCGTCGTCTGCGCCAGCATCTGCATCGCCGGGGCCCACTCCCACTCCCACTCGGACTTCCACTCCCACACTGGACTGGATCCATTTCGAGTCGGACATCCCCTTGATCATTGAAGAAATTCGAAAGCATCCGCGTTTCGTAGACTACTTGGCTTATTTGGCCGAGGAGCTCGACGAGGATTTTGCGGATTTCGTGTTTGGTGATCCCGAAGGTGATATACTCGCTGATGTGGAGAGCTGGGATACTTGGTACAAGCAGAACCACGAGCGGGAGGAGTACATGACATTGCTGCCGGAGCTATTTCGGACGAGGGCTATGGATCGAAAGGACCGTCCAGACATGTTCGCGTTGAGGTAGGGGATCTTGGATTGAGGGTTTTAGATTGGGGCGACGAGACAGGCTGGCAAGTATGTCCCTGACCTGCCGGCGGCGGAGGCTCTCGAGCCCCTTTCGTTTCAGGAGCGACACGTTGGTTGGGCTTAGGATTCGTGCGTGAGGTTTAGGGTGTCAGTTCTAGGTTTTCTTTAGGTTTTTAGTTTCAGTCAGGGATCTACGGGCTTTCGGGTTGGGATTTACTCGTTCGGGCTTATAAACCCTAAACCCTAAACCCCTAAACACTAAACAGCCAGCAGAGGATCTCGACCAGGCAGTGGCAGCCGATGGTGACCAGGATGGCAACAAGAAGAACCCCGCAGAGGCAGCTGATGGCAACCAGGATGGCAACGAGAAGAACCCCGCAGAGACGGCTGATGGCGACACGGATGGCAGCAAGAAGAACCCCGCAGAGGCAGCTGATGGCGACACGGATGGCAGCGAGAAGAACCCCGCAGAGGCAGCTGATGGCGACAGGGATGGCAGCAAGAAGAACCCCGCAGAGGCAGCTGATGGCGACACGGATGGCAGCAAGAAGAACCCCGCAGAGGCAGCTGATGGCGACAGGGATGACAAGAAGAACCCCGCAGAGGCAGCAGATGGCGACAGGGATGGCAGCAAGAAGAACCACATCGCAGAGGCAGCTGATGGCGACACGGATGGCAGCAAGAAGAACCACATCGCAGAGGCTGCTGATGGCGACAAGGATGGCAGCAAGAAGAACCCCGTCGCAGAGGCAGCTGATGGCGACAAGGATGGCAGCAAGAAGAACCACATCGCAGAGGCAGCTGATGGCGACAAGGATGGCAGCAAGAAGAACCCCGTCGCAGAGGCAGCTGATGGCGACAAGGATGGCAGCAAGAAGAACTCCGCAGAGGCAGCTGATGGCGACAAGGATGGCAGCAAGAAGAACCCCGCAGAGGCAGCTGATGGCGACAAGGATGGCAGCAAGAAGAACTCCGCAGAGGCAGCTGATGGCGACACGGATGGCAGCAACCCGCCCAACAAGAAGCTCCGAACAGAGTCTGAGCCCGCCAAGCGCAGCTCGCAGGCCCAACCCTCAATCATTTTTGTCTGTACTCGTTGCCAACCAGGAGCCCAAACTAAACTCACCAAACCCTCAATCAGGAGTCTAAGCCAAATCAAGCTATGCCAGAGTCTAAACACTCAACATCACTATAAACCATGCCCAGAGAAGTTTGTTGTGGTCAGGCTGGATCAATTTCCACCACAATGCCCCCTTGGAAGCGTCGAAAGGAAAAGGAGATGGAAAAGGAAGCGGCCCAGTGTCGCAACCTTGCGGCTATGTTTCAGAAGGGCTAGAACCAGGGGAGAGGCAGTGCTCCCATCCTCATTTTGAGGATAGATGTAGCAATGTAGAGCAAATCTTGAAAGAGGACAGCTGGGCTTCGTGTTTAGTGTTGTGTTAGTTGTGTTTAGATTAGGTTTTGGGGAGAATCACATGCGCGAGACGAGCAGAGGGGTCCCTGCTGCACTCGATTCGCTGTGCGGCAGATTTGATGCAAGCTTAGTTGTATCCACCATGCGTGTTGGGTATTACTTGGATCATCGGTACCGGCCACAATGTTTCTAGATATTGCCGCAGCAGCATCTCTGTCCTGTGTGTTGGAGCTTTCGCCGAGGGCGCTGTGTGGGGGATCCAACACTTCATCAGGTGTATATGTCACAAGTGTGAGGGTCCGCATGCTTTGCTTTAAGGGGCCACTTTAGTCTTGCGAGCCGTGGGTCGGTTTATGGCTATGGCAGTCACAGTTAGCGCCTTGGGTAGTAGAACGTGGGTGTAGGGTGTACGGTGTATGTGTGAAGTTCAAGAACGGCCGAAAATGGTGCAATGGCCTTGTGCAGCGCCACGGGCGAAGCTCCACTTGACTTGAAGTTTCACTTGGTTTGTGGCCACGGTGTCATGCGAATGGTTGCGTTTCCTAACATAGTTTCAGGGTTGTCTATATAGAGTCTAAATGGCCAAACTTTTGATTTTGGAGTTTGGTTTCATCTTATGGCATCCTGGCAGCTTGTATGTTACAGCCGTGAGCTTGACCAAATGCACTACACGGTGACAGTGAAGATTTCAGGGGGTAGATTGACGAGTTAGGGTTTCAGATGGTTTTTAATTTAGCTTTGAGGTTTCCGGAAAGGCCGTGTGGTCGTGTGTCAAGAAGGCTGAAAGTTCTTGGGAACTTGGGGACCTGGAGAGCGTGTGCTGCCATGCACAAGCTTGTGCATAATAGCTTCAGTGTTGAATGCGTGATTGACCAGCAAAGGGCCAGCAAGCATGCAGTAGCAAGGACCAGATGTTTTGTCGTGGCAGCCGGTTCTTGCTTCGCCTCGGCCAAAGATCACATCCCTGGGGCACGGTTTTGCAGTGGCTGAATAAAGATTTCATGCAGGACCTAAACCCTAAATCCCCAAACCCTAAACCCTGCTGACTCGTCCTAGCTAGGTCGGAGGCAAAAAAATGCTCTAACTCCCAAACTGTAAAAATCTAGGGTAACCCCAAACCCCATTCCGAAGCAAGGCTAGTGGAGTGTCGTGGTTCAGAGTTTGGGTGCTCTGTCGGGATGTGCGCTACTTGACTCAACGTTTCGCTGAAGTTCTTGGGCTGTGCGACGATGCATGTTGGGTGAAATCGAAATCTCATTTGAGTAAGGGTCCTGAACCTCAAGAGGCTTGTTGCGTCGTGGCATCAGCCCGAGCGGGGCCGGACTACGCAGTGCTGACGCAGCACTTGACACTGTCGAGACGAAAGACAAAACATTCTTCGCAGTCTGCCGTCCGGGTTTTGATGTTCAGGCGCCTGCTTTTGCACATGGTTTTGTCCAATGTTCGGAGCCAGCCTACTTAGATTGAAACATGGTCACCATGTGTGAGCTTCGGCCGTATATTTACATTGGGATGAGTTTGAAGTATTAGGACTTTTTGGGCACGTGACTTTGTCCAATACTGCATACTCTTTTCCCTTCCGAAACTATTCATGCGGGCACATATCAAATTTGCCGAATATTGAGGCAATTTGTATGTTTTACGAGAAAGAAACAGTTGTGAAGTGAGCCACCCGTACTTGCACAACATCACTTCTACAGTGACTACAGTGATACACTAGCGCCAATTCCGCCTTGCCCTGGCTGTTTTGTTTTGCAAGTTTTGGGGAGACTGCGGCGAGAGCATTGGGACACTGTTTTGATTTGAGCGCCCATGGTGATTCTGATTGACAGTTGTGGGCGTGTTCATTCGTTTCAGTTCGGAACACCTGTCTGCCAAATTTCCTGTTTTTCACCTCAGAAGTGGTTTCGATCGCTGGGCGGAGGTTTGCAACCACTTCTGGTGTCCACTTTCCATTTCGGTGGGTCGAGCCACTTCTGCTTCCCTTAAACCCAGCTATTGAGCAAGTTAACACTTGAAGCAGCCATTTCCCATGCGAAGCTCCGAGCAGCTCGCAATGTCAGCCTCATCATCGGAGAAGCGTTTGCTGCAGACATGACGGGCATGGATGCCGCTGATTCACGTGTCCACATGCTTCTTTGGGATGTCAAAGCCGCAGCGACGAACACATCGGACGTCGGTTTGAGCAAGCCTTGGAAGTTTGCGCCTCCTCATGATGCTAACAGTTCCAAAGCCTTGACCAAGGTCATGAAGCAATGGTTCGGCCGCAGCTGTGAAGATGTGGACGGTGCCGATCGTTTGATGCGCAAACAGGACATAGCCATGTTCATGGACGGGCGTGTCCCGACGATTCGAACCGACATTACAAAACAGCTGAGAACCAGCCTGAAGAACCTCCCCCCGCAGTTCATCCCGAGTCGCCCGACGGTGAACTTCGAGTTCTTCTACCACAATAACGAATGGTCGCTCGAGCAAGCACTTCCAGGCCGAAATTCGCGAACAAGGTTTCACGCGTGTATGCCTTCCCACACCGAGCAGGGCATCGCAGTGATCGGCAAGGACTTTGCTGTTGACACACGGGAACGCCGGTGGGTCAACACGCCGGGCTCCAATCGACAGAGGGGCTGGAGTGACAACTCCTTGCAACGCNCCGAGCAGGGCATCGCAGTGATCGGCAAGGACTTTGCTGTTGACACACGGGAACGCCGGTGGGTCAACACGCCGGGCTCCAATCGACAGAGGGGCTGGAGTGACAACTCCTTGCAACGCGAGGCTGACCATTGCTACATCACCCGTGCAACGCTGCAGGCTTTGCATCCCGACAAAGTGGTGAGCGATGCCATGTGCGAGGATGCGGAGTCTGATGATGGCGAGTGCCAGACGGTCGACAAAGTTCTCCTTTGCCCGTGGCAGGTCGGAGAAGATTTTTGGAAGGAGCTTTTCAACAGCGTCGCGGATTGCAAGCAGTTGGTCATCTTCAGCCCCACGCCTGCCGGACCAGCATGCTTGGCGGNTCTCCTTTGCCCGTGGCAGGTCGGAGAAGATTTTTGGAAGGAGCTTTTCAACAGCGTCGCGGATTGCAAGCAGTTGGTCATCTTCAGCCCCACGCCTGCCGGACCAGCATGCTTGGCGGCAGCGCGGTTGGGAGCCAGCTTTGTCGGCTGGGTAAGGAATGCGATGTGGAAGTCTGTGCTGATGGAGTATGTCGTGTTGCATATCGCCTTGGATCTGGTTTGCGGAAACCGCGAGGACCGTTTTNGGTTGGGAGCCAGCTTTGTCGGCTGGGTAAGGAATGCGATGTGGAAGTCTGTGCTGATGGAGTATGTCGTGTTGCATATCGCCTTGGATCTGGTTTGCGGAAACCGCGAGGACCGTTTTTAACATATGCAAGTGTTTCAAGCTTCCAACTGCGTTTCTCAACCTGATGGCAGGACTGGGGCCGCCGCTTTTTATCCAGGGCTGCATCGCTATCGGGCAGNAAACCGCGAGGACCGTTTTTAACATATGCAAGTGTTTCAAGCTTCCAACTGCGTTTCTCAACCTGATGGCAGGACTGGGGCCGCCGCTTTTTATCCAGGGCTGCATCGCTATCGGGCAGCGATGCACCAAGCTCTGTTGCACCAACACAGAGCACTGCGGGAGCAGGGACTGTTGTTGGGGCTACGCCGGCTACGCCTGGCCAGGCCAGCTCGTTGGCGCAGGACGCGGGTACCGGTGTGGAACAAGCTCGGGAGGCTCCAGGTGAGGATGTGCCGAGCCCCGCATCGGAAGAGGGCAGTGGCGGTGATACTACACCGTGAGATGGACCGTGAGAGGCTTCCGCTAATTGTTTGCCGCTTTTACGTAGGTTGCTTTTGGACTCTCTGTTACATGTGGCTTCGAGAAGCAGGCACATGTCGTGTCGTGCTCTGGTCGCACCGCTTTTTCATCCAGCGAGGGTTGCGCACGGGTCTGCAGAGGAAGGTTCCGATGCAACTAATGAGACTCCCATGTTAAGAGAGTTCCACGTTGCACTTGTTTATGCTTCGCTCCAGTATCCTCGCGCACCCTTTGTGCACTGATAGGGCNGGTCTGCAGAGGAAGGTTCCGATGCAACTAATGAGACTCCCATGTTAAGAGAGTTCCACGTTGCACTTGTTTATGCTTCGCTCCAGTATCCTCGCGCACCCTTTGTGCACTGATAGGGCATCCCTGCGCTTGAAGGCAACAAGCCGTGCAAAGCAAGGTGTCAGACCCTGACAGAGGATCATCACGCTGTGACGTGCATACGGTGCGACATCNGCGCACCCTTTGTGCACTGATAGGGCATCCCTGCGCTTGAAGGCAACAAGCCGTGCAAAGCAAGGTGTCAGACCCTGACAGAGGATCATCACGCTGTGACGTGCATACGGTGCGACATCACAGCATGCATAGCCGCGCGTGCACATGCCCAGTTCTGTGTGCTTTGGCAGCGGTGTTGGGTTGTTTGTTTGCTTCTGTGATGAAAAGTTCCCGCCTCCAGATTTTGATTGTGGGCTCGAGCTGGGGGGATTTTGTGCAGGCACGTGAGGGCTAGAGATGCCTTCAATGAAGCGGCCTGCAGCCTCCGGCCAGGAGGTGCCGAGTAAGAAGCAGCGCAAGCAGGTTATGCCTCCCATGACCAAGACGATGTTCTGCTTGGTGGAGTTCTTGAATATCTTGCTTCAGAGCCTGGGCCTCGTACGCAACAGCGCCAAGGGGCGCTTGATGTTCGCTTCCGCATGCTCCGGCTCCGGGGCGCCCAGCATCGTGCTCCGGGAGCTGCTGGGTGAGTCCGGTGTCACAGAGCTTTTTGGCAGCGATGTGTGTGGAGCTGCTGCACACGCGTTTCTGCAAAACTGCAAAGTGGAACATGTATTCGCAGACGCTGCTGCAGCAGCGACACCCGGATATGCCTCCGCGTTTTGCGTCAAGCACAACCGTTGCTGTTGCGTACCCCGCGCACAGCAGCATCTTTTCATCGCAGGCTTCAGTTGCCAGTCCAACTCACGTCTGAACTGTCAGAGGTACGAAGCGGATCCTCGGGAAAGTGCTCATTGGAAAACGTTCTTGAACGTGGTCAACCATATCAGGCTGCATAAGCCTGACAACTATATCCTCGAAAATGTCGGTGGCGTTCTTCATAAGGTGGGCGGCTCAGGGCCCGATAAAGACAAGAAGTTGATCGACTTCATCCTTCAAGAACTGGAAGCCTTGCCAGACTACAATTGCACATGGCTGGAGATTACCGCTCATCCTCTGCCAACTTCGAGACCCAGGATCTATTTCCTGGGCTCTCGGAAGCACAGTACACTACTCATGAAGTCAGAAGTNTTGCCAGACTACAATTGCACATGGCTGGAGATTACCGCTCATCCTCTGCCAACTTCGAGACCCAGGATCTATTTCCTGGGCTCTCGGAAGCACAGTACACTACTCATGAAGTCAGAAGTGCTGGTGTTGCAGGAGCATGTCAAGAAGATGCCGATCCACCACGTTTCGTCGTTTGTGCATGAAAATGCGATGTGGGATTCACNGCATCCGCCATGCGTTGAGCATGAGTTGACCCGCCAAGCAGCATACGCTACTGCCGTCGCAAAGAGCCGTGAGAAGGCGGGCAAGCGCTTGTCCAGCTCATCAGCGTGGTTGGATCCGGCGTCGCGTGAGTCGAAGCATTATCCCTGGGGAACTCCTTGGATACGGGCTCAAATCGATGTCTTCCAAGCCATTTTGTCAGAAGAAGTGGCGGACCACGGGGTGGTCGGCGATGCGAGGTATGGAATCGCAGACTGCTCCCAGACTGCCGGTCGGGGGAATTGCATGTCAAGTGGTTCTGTGCCGACTTTGACGACGTCCTCACGTCTTTGGGACTACCACCAGCACAAGTTCCTGCATCCGAATGTCTTGATGTTCTTGCACGGCTTCAAGGGCTACAACTTCGTCGGTTGCACTAGGACCGAAGCATGCGCCATCGTGGGGAACTCAATGGCGGCAACTTCTTTAGCAATAGTTGCCGTGCCTNACTAGGACCGAAGCATGCGCCATCGTGGGGAACTCAATGGCGGCAACTTCTTTAGCAATAGTTGCCGTGCCTCTTCTAAAGGCCTCAGGCTTCCTGACGGCAGCACCACAAGCCTAAGGGCAGCAACTGTGGCATGTGCAGCCGCAGCAGTGTGATGTATTTTTCATTTTCGTGCCTGATCTTTCACCGAATGGGTGTTTGATCACTTGGCTTTAAGAAAGCAGCCACCCGCTCGGTTACTACAGATGCTCTCGCTTTTACTCAAAACGCATAAGGAGTAAGACACGTTCTTGTGGACATCCGCAAACATGCCTCTTCGCAGACTCGGAAGAGAGAACGCAGCTGCTGCTCATGTGCATTCGCAGCGGCAGTGTTTGAACAGCAGGCAGGCTTATGTCACAGTGTTCTTGGTTGTTGGTGGTAGGTAAGAGGAGTATGCCCCTAAGAGCGATAGTAATGGCAGCTGCGTAGAGCCACTTGGNGTGTTTGAACAGCAGGCAGGCTTATGTCACAGTGTTCTTGGTTGTTGGTGGTAGGTAAGAGGAGTATGCCCCTAAGAGCGATAGTAATGGCAGCTGCGTAGAGCCACTTGGCAGCGAGACATTCGGCCCGTGCTCAACGTGAGGGTGTAGTGCAACTTGCAATGGAGGCAGCTCGGAAGCTCACCATAGCGGAAGCTTCTGACGACACATGCTGCAGTTTTCAGCAGCAGAACCCCAAGGCTCTGAGATATGCGATCTTTTGCTTTCCAGTTTGCAGTCGTTCCGTGTTCACTCATTCCGTTGAGTGCAGTTTCGGTTTGTTCGTTTGGTCCGGAATGATCACCGTATTGCTGAGGCAATCATTTGCGCAGGCCGGTNCGTTGAGTGCAGTTTCGGTTTGTTCGTTTGGTCCGGAATGATCACCGTATTGCTGAGGCAATCATTTGCGCAGGCCGGTTTTGGTTTTAGGACCAGGGATTTAAGGCCGGTTTTGGTTTAGGACCAGGGATTTAAGGCCGGTTTTGGGTTTAGGACCAGGGATTTATTTAAGGCTCCAACCATAACGATTCCATAATCCAGCGTGTACAACTTGGTCAAGATTAAAGGTAGTGCCGTTTTTGTTACGTTTTTCGTGCCGTTGAGTGCGTGTGGCGGCAGTAGCTGCTCGTAACGTTCTGCAGGCACCGAAGTCAGCTGCCCACAAGAAGTACGAGAACTACAAGGTTGCAACGAGCTTGGCNGCAGTAGCTGCTCGTAACGTTCTGCAGGCACCGAAGTCAGCTGCCCACAAGAAGTACGAGAACTACAAGGTTGCAACGAGCTTGGCGGAAGCTCGTAGACTCGGTGCCGACACACGCAGCTTGACATGGGATCTTCAGCGAGGATTTCTCACGTTGCTCAGCGGGCCTTGCAAAGTGAAATCTGAGCAGGTTGATGGTAAAGCGGCGTTGGTNCGTAGACTCGGTGCCGACACACGCAGCTTGACATGGGATCTTCAGCGAGGATTTCTCACGTTGCTCAGCGGGCCTTGCAAAGTGAAATCTGAGCAGGTTGATGGTAAAGCGGCGTTGGTCCCTCATACACCAGTTGCCGCACGTGTCAAGGCTGAGCCTGCCGATCAGGACGCAATTCCAGTCACAGACTGTTCTGAAGCACCTCGTCCGATGGAGCAGCAGCTGTCTGACCATAGTGGCGATGCTCTTCAAGCTTTGCANCGTGTCAAGGCTGAGCCTGCCGATCAGGACGCAATTCCAGTCACAGACTGTTCTGAAGCACCTCGTCCGATGGAGCAGCAGCTGTCTGACCATAGTGGCGATGCTCTTCAAGCTTTGCAGACTGAAGATATGCCGGTTGTTGCTTTGCCTGCATCAAAACGCAGGGGCGTTTTGAAGCGGAGGAGGGTGCAACGACAGGCGTCCATGCGAAGGAAGCTCCAGAAAACATCGGAGTGTCGNTGCTGAGGCAATCATTTGCGCAGGCCGGTTTTGGTTTTAGGACCAGGGATTTAAGGCCGGTTTTGGTTTTAGGACCAGGGATTTAAGGCCGGTTTTGGGTTTAGGACCAGGGATTTAAGACTCCAACCATAACGATTCCATAATCCAGCGTGTACAACTTGGTCAAGATTAAAGGTAGTGCCGTTTTTGTTACGTTTTTCGTGCCGTTGAGTGCGTGTGGCAGCAGTAGCTGCTCGTAANCTCCAACCATAACGATTCCATAATCCAGCGTGTACAACTTGGTCAAGATTAAAGGTAGTGCCGTTTTTGTTACGTTTTTCGTGCCGTTGAGTGCGTGTGGCAGCAGTAGCTGCTCGTAACGTTCTGCAGGCACCGAAGTCAGCTGCCCACAAGAAGTACGAGAACTACAAGGTTGCAACGAGCTTGGCGGAAGCTCGTAGACTCGGTGCCGACACACGCAGCTTGACATGGGATCTTCAGCGAGGATTTCTCACGTTGCTCAGCGGGCCTTGCAAAGTGAAATCTGAGCAGGTTGATGGTAAAGCGGCGTTGGTACCTCATACACCAGTTGCCGCACGTGTCAAGGCTGAGCTTGCCGATCAGGACGCAATTCCAGTCACAGACTGTTCTGAAGCACCTCGTCCGATGGAGCAGCAGCTGTCTGACCATAGTGGCGATGCTCTTCAAGCTTTGCAAACTGAAGATATGCCGGNTGCCGATCAGGACGCAATTCCAGTCACAGACTGTTCTGAAGCACCTCGTCCGATGGAGCAGCAGCTGTCTGACCATAGTGGCGATGCTCTTCAAGCTTTGCAAACTGAAGATATGCCGGTTGTTGCTTTGCCTGCATCAAAACGCAGGGGCGTTTTGAAGCGGAGGAGGGTGCAACGACAGGCGTCCATGCGAAGGAAGCTCCAGAAAACATCGGAGTGTCGNACTGAAGATATGCCGGTTGTTGCTTTGCCTGCATCAAAACGCAGGGGCGTTTTGAAGCGGAGGAGGGTGCAACGACAGGCGTCCATGCGAAGGAAGCTCCAGAAAACATCGGAGTGTCGGAACTGCTTGTCGCACCCAGATGATGTCAGAAGACTATTGTATGCTGTGTGCCTTTCGGACAAGAAGCTGCCCTGCCTGCGGGAATCCATGAGATTGCACACACTGGCAACTGCCATTACTTTCTTAGAAGAGATTCCTCCCAACGTACGGCTGCGAGATACCAAGCCGCGGATTCTTGCATTTGCATTATTGGAAAATGCATTTGGCCTAGAAGGCAACCGCGATCTGGTATCACAAGCGCTGCAGGAAATGCGCGTCGCTCTGAAAGTCTCTGCCGAAGATAGGACGGATATCTGCGTGGCCAAGATGATTATCTGCAACGCTCTTTACTCCGAGCGTTGAGGCAGACCGGTGTATTCGTGAGTCTTTCTTCCAAGAGCCCTAAGTCCTCAACAGCTTTACTTGAGCCATACACCCCATGAGCTTGATTGGCCACAAGACGTTTCTTTTCGTCAGTTTCGTTTGTTTAGCGATGGAAAACCCTGAAGCCTCAGCTTGTCAGAACGTGCAGCGAGTGCAGCGACCCCAAAAGTTGGGAAGCATCCTTAAAGTAGTAGTGGAACCATCGTATGTCCTGAAGTGTAATGCCCTATAGCCGGCGACCCTCCACTCAGAAAAGCCCGAAGCATCCCATGTTAACTTGTTAACTGCTAGGGCTTGTAACAGCTTCTAACCCCCAACACGAGAAGGATTGTAACTAGCGCTGGTTTTTGCGACAAGCCCCGGCGCCACAAGGGGATGTAGTATTTAATCCGCGCGGGCAGGGTTTCAAATAAACGAAGCCCTAAGCTTCCCACCCTCAACCAGGCCAGCTCGCACGAAGATGGCCCGTTGGCAGAGCTTTTGCATATCATGCGCCGCTCAGCTGGCTAAGTAGGTCAAGGTACGCTTCAGGGTTTCTGGGCAGGTCTTCGGGAAAAGATGTTTGGAGCTTTTCCTCGTTTCAGGCTTCGGGCTTAAAGTCTAGAGCTTTTGGCTTCAGGCTTAGGGGTTAGAGNAGGGTTTCTGGGCAGGTCTTCGGGAAAAGATGTTTGGAGCTTTTCCTCGTTTCAGGCTTCGGGCTTAAAGTCTAGAGCTTTTGGCTTCAGGCTTAGGGGTTAGAGCTTAGGGCTTAGGGAGTTTAGGGCATATTAGGGGTTTGGGGTTCCCTGTTGTGTTGCGCTTGAATGCGGGGGTGCACTAGGGTCCATGCTTGAGTTTTTAGCTGGTTTTACGGAGGCANGAGTTTAGGGCATATTAGGGGTTTGGGGTTCCCTGTTGTGTTGCGCTTGAATGCGGGGGTGCACTAGGGTCCATGCTTGAGTTTTTAGCTGGTTTTACGGAGGCAAAAGACAGGCCAGAGGCCCCCGAGTTGCCCGAGCTCAAGCCCTTTCAACTTTTAGAGGCCCAAGTTTAATTTTATCCTTAAGGCAATACTTAGCCAGAAAGCCGCAAGCGAGTCTGTCGCTCCGTTCGGGACAGGCACCTCGGTGCGTTAAGCACCCAAGTAAAGGGCATTCTAGATGTGGAATGAGTTTAGGCCTCAAGGAACAAGCGTTGACCCCACTCCTGCTCGACATCTAGCTCAAGGCTCTGATACCGGGTCCTAAATCCGTTTACAAGTCGCCTTAAAGGCTCCCTGTAAAAGAAGCCTTAAATCCCATTAAATGTGCTGCGAAAGACTTAAAGTATGAATGCCTGCAAGAATATAGAAAATGGAGTTAGGACAAACTGTAGATCCACGACGGCCCAAGGTAAAAGGATTAGAGAATGAATGCTTGCAAGAACCCAATCTCGTTTGACATGTGGGTGTCGTCGGGTTTGAAAGACTTCGAAAACGATTGCCTACAAGAATAGTTTTGTTCCCCCAATCCTGTTTGACATGTAGGTGCCGTCGGTTTTTAAAAAAGCAAGAATAATCTTGTACCCCAATCTTGTTTGACATCTAGGTGAGGTGCTGTCGGGTTTGAGAGACTTCGAAAACGAATGCCTGCAAGAATAGCCTTTTTACCCCAATCTTGTTTGATATCTAGGTGTTGTCGAGTTTAAAAGATTTCGAAAACGAATGCCTGCACGACTAATATTTTACCCCGATCTTGCTTGACATCATGCACGACAGCCCGATTTTATCCGAATCTCTCACTTACGAAGCAAGAATAATCTTTTACCCCGATCCTGTTTGACATCTAGGTGCTGTCGGGCTTTAACAACAAGTGTAAATAACACCATACAGCCGGCAGACAAGAGAATTCGGATGGGCATTGACCGACATCAAGTATTGGGGGATACATGTATGTATATGTATAGGTCTATGTGTATCGTTTTATATGTATATATACTGATGTAATATGTNACACATAAGTCGCTTAGTGCACTGTCACAAAATAATTTCCGGGACACTGAAGTGCTATTCCAGAGCAAACACCAAGCCTAGACCCTAAACTAAATATACACCTTAGACCTTAAACGTGATTCGTTTCCACAAACAAACTACGTGGATTCCGGTGCAATTTTGGAAGCCGTTGTTGCCGTTCGTAATGAAGAGAATCAAGGCTCCGTTCCTCNAATATACACCTTAGACCTTAAACGTGATTCGTTTCCACAAACAAACTACGTGGATTCCGGTGCAATTTTGGAAGCCGTTGTTGCCGTTCGTAATGAAGAGAATCAAGGCTCCGTTCCTCGGGGGCGTAAGGGTCGTAACGGGCCAGCACATATCAGAACGAGATTGCAACTTATTCATGCGATATGCGTCGTGCGGAGTGCAGACTAGATTTATCACTCCTGCACAAGGTGGTCTCAGTCGAGCCGCCGAGCTCTCGCGCACAGTGAAGCTGCGAGCCATGACCGTCAGCAAAATTAAAAAGGTTTAGTTTTTAGGGTTTAAATTAGGGCTTAGGGCTTAAGGCTTACGGGGCTTAGAGCCTCGGGCCGAGGTCTTATTTTTGGGGTTTGGGGTTAAGGTTTCGGTTCAAGGTTTAGGGTTTAAGGTTTCGGGTTTTTTGGTTTTCCCCTGAAGGCCGGCGTCGCTCTCCAGCAGAGCTCCAAGCGGTATTCGGGAATACCGCANTTTTTTGGTTTTCCCCTGAAGGCCGGCGTCGCTCTCCAGCAGAGCTCCAAGCGGTATTCGGGAATACCGCAGCTGATTGTGGGTGCAAACCCAAACGGATATTTAATCATTCAGGATAATGCCCAAACCATCGAATCCCACACTCAGCTACGAGTCTTGATTTTTCACCTTGCATTTGCAGCTTGGTGTTATGATTTCCAGTTCCGGGATCNAAACGGATATTTAATCATTCAGGATAATGCCCAAACCATCGAATCCCACACTCAGCTACGAGTCTTGATTTTTCACCTTGCATTTGCAGCTTGGTGTTATGATTTCCAGTTCCGGGATCGACACTTTGACGTTGCATGGTATATGAAGGTTACAAAATTAAAGGGCTTCGCCGTTCCTTCGCACCGAGATGGTTTTAATACGGCCGAATATTTTCAGCTATAGGGTTTCAAAGCAGAGATGTTCGGATCCCCTCGTCGGATTGCAGTGTGGACTGTCGACGCTCTGCGTGCAAATCAATGTGCGGCGCAAGCCTGGATTCTGTGCCGAGCCGAAGGAAAAATTCTCGCGAGAACATTCGGGAAAGGGGGGGGGCAGGGCGGGCAATTAATTGGCACAGCCCAGCCTGCTTCTGTCATGAGTTGCTGAGCGCAGAGTCCTCATCAATCTAATTTCCCTTTTCCCATACAACTTGCTAGAAATGCGTTCCACAAGCCCACAAGTAAGAAAAAGTTTAAACTTTTATATTCCGGGAGTTTGGCCCCCTAAGNAGAGTCCTCATCAATCTAATTTCCCTTTTCCCATACAACTTGCTAGAAATGCGTTCCACAAGCCCACAAGTAAGAAAAAGTTTAAACTTTTATATTCCGGGAGTTTGGCCCCCTAAGTTCCTTTTCCAGGATTCATCGGGCGGCAGGCCCGGACCTGAGCTCTGCTTCTAGGTGAGGGAAACTTCAGAGCAGTGGACCACAGCCCAGACTCCCGGGTGCTTACTTAGTAGCTGAGTGGATACACTTTAAACTTTTTGGGATCATATTACCCACTATAATACTGAAAGTGTACACTGTTTGGGGCTTATAAACTCAGCAATAAGCTAAATAGGGAATGGGCGAATGGATCCCAATAGTAGTCCCTATATAACCCCCAGAATAGTCCCCATAACCCATTTTCCCATTCCCTAACAGCGAGAGGGTCCAAGCACTCCATTAGAGGACTTTAGGGCCTTTTGAGGTACCAAAAACCATAGACAAGGACGACTTGGACCCAGAGGGTAGGTGTTCACTTCCTGTCTTCGGCTCTAGGTGGCTCAGTGTCGAGTACCCATGATTTCCTTCATCCAAGTGTGGGACGCTTGATGTCTGCAACTCCCCAAGTGTCGATTTGCCTCGGAAAGAGAAGGTACGTCGACTCTTGGGGTTTCGTATTCGTGCACGAGTGCCGGCTGGCCCGAGAAAGTTTTAACTGGCTGCCCGGATGTCGGGCAATTTGCGTCGCAAACCCTCACACCCTGCATTTTGGTGATCTCGCGCACCGGGGGCTCTGGATAAGAAGACAACCATCCGTAGACCCCTAAACCCATGCACTGCCGCGCATCTTTTCAGAGAGTCGGAGCCCTCAGCTGTCCCACGCCTGCCCGGGCTTTTCTAGGGATTTAGGTCCAGTTTGGGTTTAGCCCAGTGAAAGCGTCGAGGTTTTCGGGTAGTCTTGTGGCGTTGCGTTACGCCGTACTACACGGTAGCTCCGTATTCGAGATGACGGTGGCGCTGAATTCAAATCTCAAACCCGAAACCCTAAGCCCTAAACCCTAAACCCTCAACCCTATAGACCCTAAACCCGAACCCGAAAGAAACCCTAAACGGTAAACCCCGAGCACGTGACCCAGGTCAGGTGCGAGGGTTGGATTTTGCGCAACGATTTTGCTGGAAAATGTGCGAGACGAGCGCGGACCTAGGAACTCCAAATCTCAGAAAATTAGGCAATCTACGTTTCGGAGGGATCCTGAATTTGATGTGGGGGTGTCTTCCTTAAGTAGTATGATAATATAGAATACAGTATAAAACATAACATTATTTTCATATAATCATATGATATGATATCATAAGTTAAGGGCATTGGAGACTCTAAGATCGGGGGCCACTGGTACCTAAGCAAGTTTTACCATTAAGAGGTCTGTGGGATCGCGACGAGGGTATCAAAGTGTAGGGGCCCTGAATAAGTGGTAGCACGATTCCTTCGGTTGGGGCTCCTTTAAGTATTCAAGGAATGGTCGTTTCAAACCCCCAAGGATGCCTGGTATCATTCCTTGGGCTTCCCTGAAGTACCTAGATGAGTCAAGATGAGAGAAAAGTTCAAACCTCAAGGCCGGTATGCAGTATAAACGCTTAGGGTTTAGGGTTTAGGGGTACGTGGACTTTAGAAATCCCTGTCTTCAACTCTTAAACCCTATCAGAAGTCTATAAAATAAAGTTTGGAATCCAGAAGCTACCATAAACCCTACACTTATGGGATCCTAAACCTCAACCCGATTGGCCCCGCTGGAAATCTGCAGCTCCTCTACGTGCGCGCCTGCTTGAACAAGCCGGGGCCGGGGATGCTAAGTATACGTGGAGGTTCATGGGTAGTTATAAGTAGGGTAACTATACTTATAACCCATATTAGGGGACTTATAACCCCACTTATAACTACCTGTGAACCTCCAAGTAGGGGATCTTGGCAGGAATCCTTTAAGGAACTGGAGGGCTCAGGGCTCCTTTAAGGGTTCCGTGACGGAGTCGGAGCCATGTTTAAGAGCCTTTGCTTTTAGTCTCAAGACGCGTTGCGGTTTAGAGGGTTTAGGGTTTAGTGCAATTTAGAGTTTACGTAATTGAATCTACTACAGTTACAATACCGCTCAGAGTACTGTTTCTAATATCAAGTTTCCCGTATGATTGTAAACCGCAAGTCTACATCGCAAGCCTTGAGAGAGCTCTGAATAGGGTCGGTCGAAGGTTTGCGTCTTGGGGATTATCGGTGTAGGGGATGAAGGTTTAGGCTTGAAAGGATTAGGCCTTCGGTGCTATGAATCTCCAAAGCCTGCACTGGCAGGTGCTGGTGCTCCAAGAAGCAGCTAGTATAGAGGCCTCAATAATTAGAATAGGGTTTGGAGGCCCATTATACTACAGCTATAATAAGGAACCCCCAAAAAAGTATAGGTAATTATTATGGCTCCTAGAGTAGCCTCCAGAGCCCAAAGAGTTGAACTAGAATCCTAGAACCTTAAGCACAGTCCCTCTACAACTTCTCTAGAACCGTTTCTGGAAGAATTGTACAAATTTGAAGAGGGAATCGGGGAACCACAACCCTACAATCATGTACCCTTGGACTCCGTTCATGGTTGTTAGGTTTCTGATTTGTGATTTGGTTTGATTGTGCCACTCGGAACTGGAAGTGCAGGAGATCGTTGAATCATGGACACAGGCCTTGAAGGCACGGGGCAGCGGTTTGGGTTTCAAGGTTTTGAGTGAAGCTTCTGTTCTTCATTTTGACTTCGAGGTAGCTGCAGTCTCCATTGACTCCATTGAGTTAGTTTTCTGAGTTTACCGATTTATTGGCTGGCGTTTAATGAAAACAGGGCAACGGAAAAGTTAACTGCAAATGGAGACTTTCGGTGGGAGCGGGGTCGTTCTCGTCACTAGTCCTGACATCCACTTTTCGACGATGTGTGTTTGTGTGTTTGTGTGTGTGTGTTTGTGCGTGTGTGTGTCTGTGTGTGTGTGTGTCTGTATGTGTCTGTGTGTGTCTGTCTGTCTGTCTGTCTGCCTGCCTGCCTGCCTGCCTGCCTGCCTGGCTGGCTGGCTGGCTGGCTGGCTGGCTGTCTGTCTGTCTGTCTGTCTGTCTGTGTCTGTCTGTGTCTGTCTGTGTCTGTCTGTGTCTGTCTGTGTCTCTGTGTCTCTGTGTCTCTGTGTCTCTGTGTCTCTGTTTCTCTGTGTGTAGATGAGTGAGTGTGTGCGTGCGTGCGTGCGTGCCTGCCTGCCTGCCTGCCTGCATGCATGCATGCATGCATGCATGCATGCGTGTGCCTGTCTGTGCGCGCGCATGTGCGTGTGCATGTGCACGTGCATGTGCACGTGCATGTGCACGTGCATGTGCATGTGTATAGGGGTGTGGGGGTGTGGGTGTAAGTGTGGGTGTGGCTGTGGCTGTGTGGCTGTGTGGCTGCTGCGTNGTGGGTGGGTGGGTGGGTGTGTGTGTGTGTGCGCGTGCGTGCTCGACTCTATTGGATTCGTGCTCTCGATTGGCACAAGGAAGGATTCTACTCAAAACATAAAAACCGCACGCAAGCATTCATCCACACGCACGCACGCACCGATGCGCACGCGCCCACTCCTATGACAACAGACACACTCACACAGGCACATTCACAAAAATTCGAACGCACTGTGGCCGGAGTGCGCTTCATCAAGCTCGAGGACGTCACGTTGAGCAAATTCCTCGCCGTCTCCCGGGAAGACAGAAATCATGCACCGCACCACAGCGGGAGCCGTGAAACCAGCGTGCGCGCGCCGCCTGCTCGCGCCTTGCGGAGGCACCAAGTATATAGGGACTCTGTACTCCATCCGGAAGAACCCCATAGCATTGTCATGTCCTTGGGGGGCGAAAGCGCAATACCCCAACAGCCCTACCGGAGCCCTTATAGTTCAAGGAGTTCAAGGGCTTGAACACAGAACCTGAGATCCTTCGAACACCCCCGAACTCGTATGCGCCCGGTAAAGCCCACTACATAAGCCTCCCACCCCCGAATCCCAATCCTATAAACCCCCCACACCCTAAACCACAAGCCCTAAACTCCTAACACCCAATACCCCTCTAAACCCCCTACACCCCAAACTCCTGAACCCCAAACACCCAAAAAAGCCCAAACTAACCCTAAAACCCTAAAGCTTAAAATCCTAAACCCCGAAAGACCCTAAATCCTAAACCCCAAACAAAAGCCCTAAAAATCCCAAAGAGCCCTCCGCATCTCGATTTTGGAGATTCCGAAAATTAGGGGTGCCGTATTTTGGGGTCCTGTTTTAGGGTTCCCTATTTTACCTAGAGGCTCAAACCCTACCCCTTTTTCAGGGTACCTAGTTATTTAGTTAGGATCTGATTATATAGAAAAGTAGGTACCCAAAAAAAAGGTAGGGTATGAGCCTCTACCTGTGACCCCAAACCCTACAAAATAGTAGGTTATGACCCCTTAATTAGAGAGTTTAACCCCTAAAACGGTAGGTTTTTGGATCCCCAGGTAGGGAACTCCCATGTTTGCTCGGCTCCGAGAGGTTGGCTTGTTGGCTCACCGACAGGGTCGAGGTCCGGTGTCCTTTAAGGCTTATGTGGGTAGTTGTCAAAATGAAGGTCCCTTTTTGGGTACCCTAAATAATAGATGCCGTATTATAATAGGGACCCAAACAGGGGACCATAGTTTCGACAACCACCCATATAAGGGCTTGCAGGGTGAAGGGTTTCCAGGGTTTAGGGCTTGTACGGTTGAAAGCTTACAGGGTTGACCTATAGCCGAAAAGAGCTACCTTTTGGTAAGGGTTCCGTATTATGGTTACAGCTCCTGAAAAAGGCAGGTCTTTTCGGCCTCAGTGAGTATAGGGTTGAGGGTTTGTAGGGTTGAGGGCTTGTGGTGTCTAGGGCTTCCAGGATGTAGGGCTTGGGTTAAGGGGTTACAGGGTTTGGTGCTTATGGGGCTTAGGGCTTCTAGTTTTTCGGGCTTCTAGGGTTTCGGGCTTATAGGGCTCAGTTACACTGACACTTATAACAGGGCTAGGGTACATGGGAGGGTCTTTAGGGTTGCAGAGCGTTTTTGTTGGGGGCCGTCCTTCTAGGGTTTCTAGTGCTCCGGGGACCCATACTTTCAACTTTTTCAAGCCTGAAGTCCATAGCATATGAGGTGTTACATCAGGTCGGTGGGCTATTCTGAGCCTTAGGGTCACGGATCCCGCCACTTAGGGTCTGTAGCGCGATATGTATGTATGTAAGTATGTATGTATGTCGGTGCATATAGCAACATATGTGTGAGGCATGTACTTTACGAGTCTGCAGATGTGTACACGGCAACCGCCTAGGTCTTGCAATTGACGTGTCAGGGCTTGGCGCTGCCTAATGACCTATAGGACCTATAGCCCTAAACCCTAAACCCAAAGTTGGTGCGTGAATAGGGTTTCTTAGCAGCTGAGTGGATGCATTTTCACTTATTTTTTGGATAATATTGCCCACTATAAAACTAAAAGTGTGCACTTTTGCGGGCTTATGAACTCAGCAGCTAAGGGTTTACAGAATCCTGGGTCTTCGGTTTTAGATAGCTGTTCTTGGTTGCATGTGAGCAGAATCCTGTTTCGGCAGGAATGGGACCACCCACGCAGAGTGCGAGTGGCTCCCAGTCTGCAGTTCGGAAAGAAACCCTAAACCTTAAACCCTAAACCGTTGTTTCGTGTGTTTCTTCAGTCGTCTGGTCGGACAAACCGTCTCAGCAACAACCGGCACCACCAAACTCGGTGTGCAACATGCAGACTCAAGCAGAGCATACCAATACCTAGCTCGTTGGTGCCCAGGGCTAGGGTCTTGCCCCAAAGGGCAGGGCGATGTAGGTCTGCCTAACCTCCTGGTCTACCGCGGGATCTATCTGCCTGTGCTGACTAGCGCCCATCCTTGAGACCCGTGTCCTCAAGTATCTCTCGCTAGTAGAATGAATGAAGGTCTGAACATCAGGGCTAGTCTCCTAAACACATAGGGACCCTTAGGGGGGTAGGGGGAGGGGGGGTAGGGGGCCTTAATGCCCATAATAAGGACCTAATAAGGCCTATTTAAGGAAGTATAGCCCCCTCCCCCCCTCCCCCCTACCCCCNGGACCCTTAGGGGGGTAGGGGGAGGGGGGGTAGGGGGCCTTAATGCCCATAATAAGGACCTAATAAGGCCTATTTAAGGAAGTATAGTCCCCTACCCCCCTCCCCCCCACCCCCCTAAGGGTCCCTATGATAAACACTCCTGCATAAGACTACGTACTACAATGCAGCCCAATCCCAGATGAACTAGTTGGGAGTTTCCAAAAATTCGGGGTACCTTATTTCGGGACCCTTATTGAGGATCCTACTATTTAGGGTACTATATTAGGGTACCCTATTTTCGGAAACTCTCAGTTGAGCCCACAAGGCTGCACAAGCTGGCTGGAAACTCCAGGGCAGGGCGGGCCTGGTGTCAGTCGGATTTATGGCTTCTGCTTTTTGAAAACTGGATCCTAAACCCTAAACCCCTAAACCCCTAAACCCCTAAACTCTAAACCCTAAACCCTAAACTCCTAAACCCCTAAACCCCTAAACCCTAAACCCTACCCAAATAGGCCCTTAACCAAAGTACATCTTGTCGGATGCACTATGGCCAAGGCTAGGTCCCAAACGAAACGACCAAGGCAAGCGCCAAAGTGGTACTAGAGTGACTCTTACTACTACAACGACAGCGACTACCACTACCGCTGCTACTACTACTTCTCCTGCTGCTACTGTTACTGCTACTGCTACTACTACTACCACTGCTACTGCTACTGCTACTGCTACTACTACTACCACTGCTACTGCTACTGCTACTGCTACTACTACTACTACTACTACCACTACACCGCTACCACTACCACTACCACTACTACTCCTACTCTGCTGCTGCTGCTACTTCTTCTACCCTAAGTCCCGAAGAGCAGCTCCCGAAAGACCAGCTACCCCTAAAACCCTAAACAAACCCTAAACCCATAAACCCTTAAACCCTAAACCCCTAAACCCTAAACCCCTAAACTCTCAAACCCTAAACCCTAAACTTTAAACCCCTAAAACCCTAAACCCTAAATCCCTTAACCCAACAAAGCCAATGGAACTCGAGGTTTGGCTATCGCTTGGCTTGAGTGGCACCGCACCTAGCGGCCGAGAGTGTTTTTGGGTGTAGGGTGGAATGGTTTCGGGATTCAGAGAGTTCTGGGGCTATTGGGTTCTTGTTAGGGTTCAGGTGTTAGAGCTTTGAAGGATGGAGATTCAATCGGGTTGAAGGATGAAACTATTAAGGGTGCTTGGAGGGTTCGGTATGTCTTCGGGCTCGGGGTTGAGCAAGGATCATGCCCGAGGGTGGGGGGATTGGATTTTGGGCCCAAAGCCATAAACAAAACCCAAAGAGAAAAGCCGTGCAACCTGAAGCCACCCACCCACCAAACAAAAGATTGAAGCTCGACAACGCAAATCAGAAGTAAGACTTGTTTGAACCCCAAGCCCTTGTTGTTGCCATGGAGATCCAGCAGTCTTTCAAGCTGAAGGGGTGTGTCCACGGTTTAGGGTGTGGGTTTTGGCTAGGGTTGGGTTTAGGGTGGTTTAGGGTTTAGAGTTTGCCCAATATCGCCTTAATAGCACAGGTTTAGGGGCCGCAAAGCTTTAAGCTTTGAGTCCTTTCGGTTAGGGTCAACGGTTGTCGACTTTTCGTTCCGGAGAGGCTCTGCATCGCAGATTCCGAACTCCAGAACCATGCAACTCATCACCGATCCCCCAGAAAGCACAAATGCCATGTGAAACCTACGAAACTCCCAACTTGTGGCCATTCCCTAGGAGCCCTACTGCTTACATAATCGGTTACTTAATCGCAGTCTCTGTATACTTCCTAAGCTTTTGTTCAAGTAGCTGGGCTTTCGGGTGCTGCTTTGCGCGATTGTATTCAGAGTGTAGTCCTTCAGCATTCGGGGGAAAACCAGGCTATGGTAGGAGTACGAACACCGCGGCACAGGCATGCGAGAAACCTGTCTGATGAGCATGAACTCTGTGATGGCAACACTTGCCATTATGTCGACAAACTAGCGGTCATGACAACAAATGGGAGCTTCCGAAGATTGGGTACCATATTTTGGGGTCCTTATAACAAGGATCCTACTATTTAGGGTACTATATTAGGGCCCCCTATTTGCGGAAACTCCCAAATGGCCCTAGACCTTCAACCTCTTAGTCAGACGAGACCTGAGGCTGCAGTTTCCGATACAATCCTTCACCGCGCTCTCAATCCCGGATGCCACTTGCAGATCAGTGCGTGTCTTCACCGTAGGGTTTAGTGTCGAAGGTGCGCTGTTGAGCGGGCTGATTTTGCATGCTCTAAAGCACTCGAGTTGTTTTGTTGATACACCTCGCGGTATTGCCTGCTTCGTTATGTGACAAAGAAGCAAGGAAGTTGAAAACCGCCGTACATGCACCGCGTAAGGCCTTCGCCTACACATTACTTTAGGGCAATAGAGGTCCCTGTGCCGAGTTCGAGGCCACGAAGTCATCGTCATCTTAGTTTGTGGGCAACGAAAGCAGCTGCCAACTCCAAATTCCCGAGTGGTTGTGCTAAATGCTAAGAGATTTTACGTTCCTCTAACGTACCTCATAAGCACAACCGCACCCTTCTTAGCTTTTCTGTGCATCGCAAAACAGTGGCTTTGAGACCGGGTGCACGGTAGTGTACTCGGGTTTCAACGAAAAAGACCACATCGTGTCGACGACTGCAGCAATGTGCCAGAGCTCGCACGTGCTTTGCAAAGAGTCGTCTGAATCCATTGCAAAGCTCTTGAACTTCAACGAGAGAAGCACAAATCCCAATGCCTAAAACGTCGACGGCGAGGGTTTATGGTGTCGGGCCCAAAAAATCTCGGAGGCTTAAACCTGATAGTCCTTATCCCCCTCAGGTGAGCCGCGAGGACTTGGAGGACCTTTATCCCATAGCCTTTGCAGCTCGGGCCCGGCAGCGAGAGCATGTTTGGGCATGAGGAATCCGGGTGTACCTGAAGCCTGAATAACCTAACTTCTTTGGGTTGCTGATTGTTCATTGTGTCCTTACATTGTTACGCGAATATGTCCTATATCAAAAGGTAGGTTCTTTAGCGTCCAGATGGGTTGTTGGAGTTATGTTTTGGAAGTAGGTGGATGAGGCCTCAATAAACCGGGTAGCGTGTGCAATGAAAGCTGTGCGGAGGGTAGGAGAGGCTTGGTGTTTAAAGTGTGCTTACTAGTTGTTCATGTTGCGGTTTTATTGAACGAAGGTCCGGTCTCTAAGTATGAACTCATGCCGAAATTGTTGTGTGTAGGCTGTTTCCAGTTCAAGCGCTTGCCACTGCGTCGGGCTCAGGCTATATACCCTAAACCCTAAAAGGGCTTTAGGCATGCCAGGGCCAGATGTTTGCACCTGGGTAGTCTAAATTAGTGTCCTTTTAGGGTCCTTCTTCTACGGGTGCCCGTACCAATGTGCGGGGACCCAAAAAGGGACCCTTGTTTAGAGAACTACAGGCATTATAAGGGTCTACAGTATGGCCCCGTGTTGGTTTGTTTGAACCTCCGGTTTCTTGTCAGGATCCGGCTGTGCCAGGCTTGGTGCTCAGGGCGAGGTAAGCTGTCGTTCGCTGGGTTTAGGATTTAGGGCCCCGACATTCCCAGCCCAGACCCTGCCTGAACCCTAAACGACCTACCATTTCAGGCTTGCTTTTTAGGATTTCCAGAAACACAAGTCCTCAGAAAGATAGGTTCTTTAGGGCTCCGGAAAGTTCATGAAATGTGGAGTTTACGCACGAGCACACCAACAACCACAAAATACATTGAACCTTTCAGCAAATCTGAGGTCATGAGCATGCTTTGGCTGGCCGTTTTTGCCTACTGCGTGGTGGCTGCCTGCGACGGGATCCATCAGGCCAGAACGCGTCGATGTTCAGGGTTCAGGTTTTCCGAGGTTCACTTCGAATCATCGCTTCTAAGCAGCTTCTTTACCCAGAGGGTCCAAGTACTCCATATTGTAGGACTTTAGGGCCTTTTTAGGTACCAAACATGATAAATAAGGACTAATTAGACTGTTAGGGTTCGATTTCAGTGATTCGGCCCTAACAGCTACTCAAAAGACCGGTGCTGAGGGATTGAGCCAGGGGTCTCGGGGATGAGAGATTCGGAGGAGTAAGGACTATACCTATGGCCTCATACCCTACCCCTTTTTTGTAGAGTACCTAGTTATTTACTTGGGATCTGTTATATAGAAACGTAGCTAACCGAAAAAAGGGGTAGGGTATGAGCCTATAGGTAAAGTTGAATCAGTTGAGTTTACCACTCGGGCTCTAACTAGGAGGTTTAGTGAGTTTAGGGGGTTTTAGGGCATCGGCTGTGGTTTAGTCGGAGGTGTCATCCTAAACAAACCCAAGCTTAGATAGTGAACGGGGGAACTTTAGACTTGTTGGCTTTATATGTTTGCTCTATCTTAGAAAGTTTGAACTTTTTGGGGCCCGGTTGTTGAAGAAGCGACGAAGAGCGACTGCACCTGAGATGCTTCGGGACTCCTGGGTTTCTAGGGTCTACCTGAGCTCTAGATGACCTAATCTAGGAACTTAGGGTTTCTTTAAAGGGGTCTATAAGGGTTTCTATAAGGAATCTATAAGGGTACTATATTAATGTAGGAACCTGATTAAGAAACCTTGGGCCTTTATTGGGGTTCCTTATATGAATCCTACTATTTGGGGGGTTATAGGCCCAGGGTTTCTTAATCAGGTTGCTATATTACCATTTTAAGGTTGCGAATTATGATTCCCCTACATAAGTCCATAAAAACGGTAGGTTATTTGGGTTCAGGTAGGATAAGGGAAGCTAGGTCACCAGGTCTGAAGCAGTGGAGCTGAAAATTCAAAGCTGCACTCCTAGGCATGAATGGTCTCATGAGTCTGTACAAGTCTGTACAGGTCTGTAAAGAAATTGCTTACGCCCTAAATGGTCATGCGGCTTTGTCGTCTCCGTTTTAGGGAATGAAGTATTGCATCCCAGAAGCAGTCTCCACACTCCGGGATCGCAGACGATGATCACCTTAAACCCTAAACCCTAAAGCCCTCAACTCTCAAAGACAAGCCTGAAGCTGCCTGCTTCAGGGGTCGGGGCGGTGTGAATGTTTCCCTGTTCCCCACACCCCAAGAGACCCAAACCCTAAACCACATGAGCCCTAAACCCTCAACACCACAACCCTGAACCCCATGGCTACGCTAGACCCTAAACCCCATGAGCACTGAATCCTAAGCCTTTCAAGAAGTTCCTTGAAGGAACCCCTTAGAGGATCCCTCTGGGAACCCTCTTCTATAACTGTAAACCCTGTGAAACCCAATCCCTCAATCCTAAAGCCTAAACCCGAGCGAAGCTTTGAAGCGAAGCACTAAACCTTAGTCCTAAACCCCGAAAAAAGCCTACTGGAGGCTGTTGTTCTTCATACCTTTGGGTTCCAGGTAAACCCTGGCCTAGCACCTTCAACACTTAACCCTAAACCGTAAGCCCTAAAACCTAGGCCTAGGCCCTAAGCCCAAAACCTTGAAACCTTAAACCCTTAACCCCTAAACCCTATAGATCCCTTAATCCCTTATAGAACCACTAAATAATCTCTTTAAGAGGACCCTAAACCTTGAAACCTTAAACCCTAAACCCCCTTAATCCCTTATAGAACCCTTTAAGGATCTCTTTCAATCAAAGGACCCTAACCCTTATAGAACCCCTTAAGGATCTCTTTAAAGGGACACTAAATAGAACCCTTAAGGATCTGTTTAAAAAGACCCTGAATAGAACCCTTAAGGATCTGTTTAAAAGGACCCTAAACCTTGAAACCTTAAACCCTAAACCCGCTTAATCCCTTATGGAACCCCTTAAGGATCTCTTTAAAAGGACCCTAAACCCTTAAACCCTAAACCCTAAACCCCCTTAAACTCCCAACGAAATCTACAGGACTTCGGGATCTCCACGTCGGTCCTCGGAATCTGGGCTGGAGAGGGAGGGCTTCAGGCGGCTTCAGATGTTCGTGGCCTTGGGGGCTTAGGGGTTTGTAGGGGGTTTAGGATTCAGATGTTCGTGGCTTTGGAGGTTTAGGGGTTTAAGGGGGGTTTATTTTAGGGTTTGGGATGTTTGTGGGTTCTTGGCTCAAGGCTTAGGGAGTTAGGCTTCAGATGTTTGTGGCTTTGGGGTTTAAGTCTTATGCAGGGGGTTTAGGTTTTCAGGGGGTTTAGGGGTTTAGTTTAGGATTTAGGGTTAGGGTTTAGTGGGTTTACGGTTTAGTGTTTGGGGTTCAGGGTTTGAGGTTTGGGATGTTTGTGGCTTTGGGGTTCAGGGTATAGGGAGTTTAGGGTTTAGGGTTTGGGATGCTTGTGGCTTTGAGGATAAGTTAGGGCTTTGGCGTCCTGGGTTTTTGGTTTACGTTTCAGGGTGTCGGGTTGGAGGACATAGATTTCTGAGGTAGGGTATAGGGTGTAGGACTCATGACTTATGATGTATCGGGTTTGGGAAAGTTTGGGTCATGCGAGTAAAAATCAAGTTTTCATAGTCCTGCCTGAAGGCCGAGACACCTCTTGCCCATGTAGCTCTCTACCGACGAGACACCATTGTCTCGCTCTCCATCCAATCATGCTTTGTACCGATCAATCTAATTAGCTATCCGCGTGCCCATCTCTACAACCACAACGCTTGAACTCAAAGCCCATCACTCTCAAGCCCTAAACACTTGGACCCTAAACACGATCTGGGCAGAACGAAGCAGAGTCTTCTCACAGTTCGACTAAGGATACACCATTGCGGCAGCAGGGACATCGTTTCCCAACGTCTTCTCAGGGATGTGTGTGGCGAGGCAGGAGGGAGTTGCAGAAGAGTTTTTCCCTAGAGCTCCAGGTGCCCAAATTTTGAGTTGCTGGGGCACATAATGAATATATGGTTAGTCCTACAAATTAAGGTCCCTGTCTAGGAACCCAAAAGAAGGCGGCGCCCTCATAAAAAAGAGCCCCAAATGGACCCTAATTTGAAGAACTACACATATGGTTAGTACTACATTACATTATAATGCATTATATTACAGCATCTTTTTGCATATTACATCAAATTACATTATATAGCAGTAAATTATTACTTTATGGTATATAATATTAGCAGAAGTGAATAGGGCTGTAGAGCCTGAGATTCGCAGTCGGGTTTCGTGATGGGATTTGGGGCCACAGAGGCTCAGGTTCAGAGGCTTCGGGTTGGAAGTGTGCTGTGAAAGATAGGTTTCGGGCTTAGGGTTTAGGGTTAAGGGTTTAGGGTTTAGGGTTTAGGTTTCGGGCTTACGGTTTAAGGTTTAGGGTTAAGGGATAGGTTTAGGGCTTATATAGGTTTTAGGTTTTGTAGAAGCCGAAACCATTACCAACATTATTCCCTCGGGTTCCTTGCTGTAGCTGTATTTTTGTGCGAGCCCAAAACCCTGTTCTAATTATCAAGGCTACTGTACTTCGTTTGAGACGGGTTGTTCAAGTCAAGTTTCGCGCTGTGGTAGCGAGGGCTTTCAGAGAAATCCATCTACATCGGGGGCTGTGGGTTTAGAGTTTAGGGTTTTGGATCAGTTCGGGTTTGGGGTTTAGGTTTTGGGAGTTTGGGGAGAGACAAAGCAGATGAATGTGACCTCGGCCTCGTCCTTTTCGCACAAAGTCTACGGCGGATCGGAGAGGACAGTTTCGTAGTCTTGCGGCGCATTGCACTACGACAGAAGTGGAGGTTGACCGTTCCACACAGAGGTTAATCACTGGCCATTGACGGCTACTGTACCTTGAGGGCTTAGCACCTCCAGCAACTTGCTCACGAGAATGAGTTATTAGCATTCAATTATTATTGGAGCACCTTATGCAAGCTAACCTGTCCAATATGCTTGATCTGTATATAGATGATTCTGTCGGTCCTGATATAAAGCTTGTTGAAGGGCCCTTGTCACCACATTCGCCAGACAGTTTCAGAAATTGAAGCTTATTAAGCCAGAGCTCTGCATAAGGGTCGAGGTTCACTGCTGCAATCACAAAAGCTTATTCCAAATACCCAGGGCCCTAAAGAGCCTTCATCACTAAACTTTCAACCCTACACCAATGGCCCTAAATCCTAATCAATATATACGTACACGCTCGAGGGCTGTGGCTTTGAGCTCGATTCCGAACTAGGCAGGGCAAGACCACCATGGCCGTTGCAAACGCCCTGGGCGCAAACGCCTTGGCCTAAGTTCAGTTTACGACCCAGGGTTTAGGGTTTAGCCTGGGTAGTTGCAATCGAGTTCGCATGGTTTCATAGGGTTTCATAGGATGATCAATAGAACGGGGTTTAGGGTTTAATTCAGGCCGATATCTCCATAAATATGTAGCTATATTTGTAGTTGCATATATACACATAACACACACATATATATATATATATGGTCACACCCCCTGACTTTTTTATTCCTTTATATCATAGGTAGACAAACCGAAACCGAAACCAGATTCTGGTTCTGGATTCTGTGTTTGTCGAACTACTTAAGATGTACACTTTGAATAGACATAGCTTCTCTTCTCTTCATACCATAAGGGTAAGGACAACCCCTTCAGTGAAATCAAGCATGCCAGTGGTATGTTTGGCTTACTAGCAACAGCACTAAGCAGAGGTGTTGCCTTTATCTATCCATAAAACAAAAAATAAAGCCTGGCTCCTTATAAGACATGGAAAGGAACCTCCATGTATCTTCATGCTTCAAGGGCATATCTTCAACATGAGAAAAGACACGGGAAGCTCAGTTGTTCTTTCTCAGGTGGTGTTGTTTTCTTTCAATAGAAATCTTGTTTCATCACAAAGAAACACAATCTGCCACTTTAGCCCCTTATCAGCCGCTGGAACTCAGTGGCTGGAACTCAACGAGCTCTTACAATCTACCACTACGACAAAGTTAAGTCTGAATGTTCACGGAAAGAAATGGTCTCCAAGGTCTGCCTCCACCAAACTCCAAATACAAGTAAAGTATGTCGAGCTTCTTATGCTTTATACTTCGTGGGAATCAAGACAAGCATGTATCTGGAAAGGATTTGTTGTTTCCTCTCAATGTCAATACATTTGCTGCTTTGTCTTATTAAATGATGCAAGACGATCCTGGCTCAGAACATAAAATCGAGCTACGTTGCACCGCACTACTCGCACAACTGATATAGCTCCTGCCATCTTTGAATACAGCCTGAAACAGCTCCCGACCTCTCCTCATAGCCCCCGAGAATGGTGAAAACACATCTTTTCTCATTATGCTTTAAGGAAAGCAATAAAACACTTGACTTGCCTCTTGAGCAAGGCTGACCTTGACTCGGTTATGATTTTGCTCCATGAGAGAAGAGTTAGTACCGCCAGTAATCGAAGCAATTGAAAGCTCATTTACCAGGTTCCCCAGTGCCGCCTGAATGGTACCTTAATTTCCTGGTATTCAGTTTGAATAAGGGAACCCCAAAAGTAATAAGGCAAGACAGTACTATTGGGGAACTCGCTTTATATGTAATGATATGAAATATCGGAGCTTGTCAGCTTCTTTAGTTTGTGGGTAATATAAAATACAAGACATACTTCTTCTTTGTTCAAGCAACGGGCAAGAGTCTAAACGGTTAGCAAGATCTTACCTCGATGCAAAAACTAGAACTCGACAGTATCTAAACATGATGAACAATTCAACGAACATGTGCATTCGCATGAAACGTTCTAAAGCATCTACAAGCACAGGCAGGTTTCAATATTATAAAGTACAGCTGTTCTTCTATTTTTTATTGAGCAAAGGTGATCTTAACAACAGCTATGACTTCGTTCGATGAAAGAAGCAAGAGCACGGTTGGGAACTGAAGCAATTGAAGGCTCATGTATGAGTACATGGTACAGTTGTTCTTCTATTACTTTTGCATTTCAGGTTTCAAGAACCTTCGAGCCTGGCAGTGTTTTCGCATCCGAGGTTGATCCTGTCGATGTTTTCACATCCGATGTTGCGAAAATGCTGCCAGGGATCAAATTTCCCCAAAATTCCTAAAATTCTGGCATCTATTGGAAGTGCGGGGTCCATAGTTGCTCAGACTTTAGGGAATTTTGGCTCGCATTTCAAGCTTCAGGAATTTTGGGGAAATTTGCTCCCTGTCGATGTTTTCGCATCCGATGTTGCGAAAATGCTGCCAGGCTCAAATTTCCCCAAAGTTTCTGAAGCCGGAAATGCGAAAACACTGGCCGGGATCAAATTTCCCCAAAATTCCTAGAATCTTGGCATCTATGGGAAGTGCGGGGGCCATAGTTGCTCAGATTTTGGGAATTTGGGAAATTTGATCCCTGCCAGTGTTTTCGCATTTCAGGCTTCAGGAATTTTGGGGAAATTTGCTCCCTGTCGATGTTTTCGCATCCGATGTTGCGAAAATGCTGCCAGGCTCGAATTTCCCCAAAGTTTCTGAAGCCCGACAAAATTTGATCCCTGCCAGTGTTTTCGCATTACGGGCTTGGGAAACTTTGGGCAAATTTGCTCCCTGTCGATGTTTTCGCATCCGATGTTGCGAAAATGCTGCCAGGCTCAAATTTCTTTAAAGTTTCTGAAGCCGGAAATGCGAAAACACTGGCCGGGATCAAATTTCCCCAAAATTCCTAGAATCTTGGCATCTGTGGGAAGTGCGGGGGCCATAGTTGCTCAGATTTTGGGAATTTGGGAAATTTGATCCCTGCCAGTGTTTTCGCATTTCAGGCTTCATCCGGACTTGTGTGGGCGGTCGGTCCACGGATTCTGTTGCAATTGAAAGAAACTTTGTACCAGCTGAAAGTAGCCAGGAAGAACCTGACTAAACTGACGAGCTGTAGACTTTGCAACCATGTCAACTATCCCGTTATACCACACGAGACACCGCTCAACTCCCTGAAGCTGCCTCCAATCCTGATGAGCTTTGACCTTTACAATATCCAAATACTGCAAATCAGCCCCACGAACAGCANAGGATGGCACGAGCCACCTGAACTACATATTTAGAGTCAGAGTAAATACTGGCCCGTCGAAACGCGGAACATGCAACAGCAGCAGCCAGAATCTCAGCACGATCAACATGCTGATCAGCCGACGGCACAATGCCCCTCCAAACTACTTCATGATCCCAAGACCCTTTCGCTAAAATAACCGCCGAAGCCGCTAACCGAATTAACGGAAACTTAGGATGAAGACAAGAACCGTCAGTGTAAAGCGCAACAGGAGTTTCATTAAGCACTCTATGGATTACGGGAAAACCTATACTATCAAGATGACCTTGTACAAGTCTGCATAAAGGTAGTTCGGGCCACAAGCCATAAACGCGAGCGGAGTCTGGAATGTCAGGCCAAATGCGTTGCATCACAAGGTGTCGGTCCCTCACATACTTCAAAACTTGACACTCTTGAAACCGGTGGGTGATGCTGTCTTCGCACTGGCAAAATGGACATGTTACACCGCTAGCACTACCAGAAAACTTGCCAATTTTATCTTGCGTAAAAACTTCACCAACCGCTTGGGCCTCCAACAAGCCCCGCCGCCCCGCTCATGATGCCTGAAGTGCGAGAACCTTCGAGAATGATCAGAATCAATCGTCTCCAACTCAGTCAGTTCTTTCCTGTGACATACGTTCGCAGCTACAACTTGAAACCACGAAGACGTCAACAATCGAAGGATATGTCTCATGTTTGAAACAACAAAATGAAAACTTCGGCCGTGACCGTCTGTACAACCAAACTCGGCATCACACTCCCAACCAACTTTCCGCAAGTCATCGCGCAAGCACGTTACTAAACTAGGGAACTCGGAAGTACGAGAAAGTCTGCGACAAAACTGGTCAACATGCGAAGAAGATTCGAAACTTAAGACTTGTCTCAACAAGCGCACCCTATTAACCACTAGCACAAACTGAGGGTCAGCAGGGCTAGCTGGGATAACACTACAAGCTAGCCACGGGTTTCGACCTGCCTTCTTGAAGCCAAGGGCTTCAGCAGCACGAGAACGCAATGTCTGCAGACGTGTTTTAGACAAAGAATGG
>BGNK01002067.1:0-40104 GCA_003297005.1 Symbiodinium sp. clade A Y106
CGCGTGCGCGTGCGCGTGCGCGTGCGCGTGTGCGTGTCCGTGTGCGTGTGCGTGTGCGTGTGGGTGTGTGTGGGTGTGGGTGTGGGTGTGTGTGTGTGTGTCTGCGTGTGTGTGTCTGCGTGTGTGTGTCTGCGTGTGTGTGTCTGCGTGTGTGTGTCTGCGTGTGTGTGTGTGTGCGTGTGTGTGCGCGTGTGTGTGTGTGTGTGTGTTTGCGTGTGTGTGTGTGTGTCTCTGCGTGTGTGTGTGTGTGCGTCTCTGCGTGTGTGTGTGTGTGTTTGTGTGTGTGTGTGTGTGTCTGTCTGTCTGTGGGACGGGGGCTGGGACTTTTAGCAGGCTCATTCCCAAACGTTCACGTTGATGTGCCAGTGGATGTGTGGCCAACAGGCCCTGTGGTTAAGAGCAAGATGCGGTGCTACATCAGATTTCGCTTGACACAACTGCACAATTGTTCGAATGAGGGGTTTTCAAGCAATTCGGTAAAGTCGTGACAGCCCACCTAGTTTCACCATCGAGAGACCTTTGCTAGCTCGCACTGCGGACTATAGGGGTCCGCAGTCGGCTTCTCATGATGTATTTCGCCGCAAGACTTGTCCACAACGAGCAAAGCCTCCAATAGTTAGAACTGCAAAATGAGGTCATCGTGCACTACGCCGCGCAGCCAAACGTTATTCACGTGCCCGTGACGTGGCAGCATATCACCAGCTCACAAGCTCGAAACATGCGATGCGGGATCCTTTCGTCTCATCCGCTTTGATCGCTTGTGCCGCCTCCTAATCAGTAGAGATGTTCAAGAACTGGGCTCAGCAAGGAGGCGATCACGTGTCGGAGTGCGGAGGGAGTCGATAATCTGTTTAAAACACATTGCCAGGCAAAAAGGCAATGTTGATTGTGTTTGACGATGCGGAACTCAAAGTTCAATTCGGAGGATTCCTACTCGTACTGCGAAGCCGCACCTTGCCCGTACAAGTCATTCTCGAGCTACGTTGTATGTTTCATACAAGCCGTACTAGCCACCGTGACTATTCGTTATGCTTGCCCCTCAATCGCTTTATCTCAGCCCAGGCACCAGAGGTGGGGTCCCGTTTTGTCATCGTCGGCGCCACTTGGATGTTTCTGAGATTTGTGACGATGTGACGCGTCCGTTGGTTTCAGGGGATTGGACCACGAATGCGTGGGTACTATGTGGTGATCTGGTTTGGGCATTGAAGGGGGCTTTAGTTTATCCTACATCATTCAATTCTCAGTCACATGTTGCTGAATCTGAAGCACAAAAGCCCAGGCCCTCGCGGCAGCTTTCAGTAAGATTCGCTGAATGATCTTGAAGCGAGAGAGGCGTGCCTGTTGTTCACTTGATCTGAATGCCTTGCCTTCCAGCCGCGAACCGCTCAGTTCCCTTTATTCATGAGGGGTCATCAGGAGAGAACCAGTGTTGTTCTGCGCTACTCTTTCTAGTTGGTATTCCGGGTTTCAATCCAAAGGTCGATGTGCTCATTCGAGCATGAACCACACTTCACCAGACAATTCACATCTTTTTGTCATGTCACGAAGAAGCTCTACTCTGAAAGACTGCTGAAGCTTGAAGCTCGAAGTCGGGCGAAAGCCTCAGGATTTGCACGGTCACTTCGGCGACTTGATTCATTTGCTCGAGGACCGAAGCAGCACCCCCAAATTGCAAGAGCTTGAATAGGACCTCGTGATGAGCATGGAACTGGACGGTTGCACACCATTGTGCGCCTTTGACTGCAGAGAGCATGGATGGTTTTCCACACTGAGCATTATGCCCTGGCGCAGGATCATGGCGAGCCATCGCCAGGACCGAAGGGAGCCGCCACCTGCCTATTTGATCTATTTGTCGGTTGACCAATCCTCAAATCTTCACCCAGACACGCACAACAAAGTTGGGGCATCGGCTAGTAGCTAGCGAGCGAATGTCGGGGCCATGTGGCCAAGAAAGCATCGACTTTTTTGAGTTGTTGCCGAGGTCCGCTTTCTCTTCAACGGTGACTTCGTCGATCGCGGCACCTGGGGGCCGGAGGCGCAGACGTGGAGATGAACAGAGATATGAGCAGTGAGACCGTTGGCAATGTTGGTGTTCAAAGGGTGTACTCCGATGTCGAGGTGCCATGAGTGACGACTTTCGCTGGGTGACTTGCGCGATGTGTTCACATGAAATATCAGGTTTCGAAGATGCTTAAATCCCAACGACTTGCGGGACAGCATTGATGTTGCTTTTTCGCTCGGGAAACCTGGCTTGACCTGCCCTACTCTAGAGCCGAGTCTGCATAGTTATGAGGAATCCATGCTGGCCAGGTCTTGTTGCTGCTATATGCACTGAAGATCAAGTTCCCGACGGCAGCCACATGGTTTGAAGAACACAATCACCGGTGCCCTTCTCTTCAGTGTGACCTCGTCTTTTAAGCAGCCCAGGTCTTCCTCAACCGCGGAAATCACGAGGATCAGTCTCAGAATCAGTTGCATCCCGGTGCAACAAACTTCGGCCTGTGATAATTATACTGTTTAAATTCCGGAGCATGTGGTCCCCAATTGCCCTTCCCTTCGTCAGCTAACTCTTCTAGCAGGCACTCCTAGGATCTTCTTTTCGTCGACTAGGGGAATCCGGGGAACAGTTGGAGCTGAAGTTGAAATCTAAGGTCCCAGTTCCCATACCGCTAAGGGTCTCCGAGCTTGAGAGGTGTCACTCAGAGGTGCGGAGGCGAGAAAGTCAGCATGTTTTGGCTGCGGGTGAGGGGGTCTGGGCGCGCAATGTGGCGTGTCTTCCCTAAAGAGCCCGAGCGACCTGTGCCTGGGTCCAGCTCATTTTGCAATCCCAAGGCCGGACAATGGTTTTGTCCATTCTCACTGCACCCGTGCTTTTGCGGGTGAGGCAGTGCCCATGCTCCTTGGCAAGGGCCAATGGGGAGTGTCTCCTAAGCACGAAGTTGTGAGAATGGCTTTGAGAGTGGAGCTTTCAACTTCAGATCCCGAAGGACGTGGGGTTCGGAGCTGGATTCTGTGCGTGTGTGTGTGTGTGTGTCGCAGGCATGTTCGCCGGTTGAGTTGGTGAGTTGATAATGAAGTTTTCCGGTTCTGGAAGTATGATTGTCAATATGGTCCTATGGAATTGCCTGTGGGCCAGGAGGGCTTCACATCAACCTTTATGCCTCGGGTTTTGTAGATGCTTGCTCGTGAAGGCTTGACCGTTCTGGCATGGGAGTTGCAGGCTTTAGAAGCAGCGGGCCCGAAGTTCGCGAATCACGAGAGAGCTTCTCAATGCTTCATTCAATCTAGAGACTCACCTTTGTGTACAACGTGATCACAAAGCAGTAGGATACCTGGCTTGACGCAGCACTTTTGTGTTGGGCACATGCGAAAATCTGCACCACACTCGCTGCAGCTCCCGCCCCGGAATGAGCGGAAAACGCCGCAGCCTTGTTCCAGGTATCACCTTTGCCGGAGAAGTTTCAAAGAGCAACCTGGCCTGCTATTCTTTATGCGGGGTCTTATGACGTGGCTTCAGAACTTATCGGGCTGCTTTGTCCAATTGAAGCTTTGGCAACTTGAGTCATAGCTTGTTCGTGTTGCCAGGCAGTTACAAATCATGCACAGTTCAAACCTCACCAGGCCCAGCCAGTCTTCCGTAGTCTTGCGCAGTTCCCCTTCTCACCATGGAACTGATCTGGGAGGTTGAAGGTAAATGCCAGCCCCAAAGCTTCCAAGCAGTTTGACAAGAACTCCAGGCTGCCTTTGTGCCACGTGATCGGTGGCGAGGCATCGGGCCCAATGCTGCACACCCTGCCTTCCCACCTTGAAGTCCGAAAGCTGTTCTAATTGGGATAGAACCCTCATAATGCAAGAGGTGGTCTCTAGGCTCTGTAGGGATGCAGGGAGACGAGTCCTGAAATGTAAGCGACCTGCAAGCTTTCTGGTTATGTATTGCTAAACAGGATGGACAGGCAGGTTTAGCCGGAGAGAAACCCAGCACCAACGCTGAGTGCTCGAAACCAACGCAACCTGTGTTTCAAACGCGTGACTTGGCTTGGTACGCTGTACGTCTTGGACACAGCCTGCAATCGTCTCAGGCACTGTCGCTGCAAGCCGTTCACCATTTAAGCCCTTGCAGAACAAGATCTGACGCTGTAACGGCAGCCTTACCTCGTCTGGCAAGGATTCTGTATCTAAGTCGCAGAGTGCGAAGCAACCTGAGGAGCATAAGTGAGAGAGTTGCTTTCCTTTGCCGGTAGGTCTTCGTCGTGCATGGTGGGCTACCCATGGACTCAATCGTCACTTTAGCCGACATCAACTCGATCGACAGGCGCATGTTTCAGACCTGACCAAGACTGCTGGGTACAGAAGGGTTAGGCTTTCAAACGTTGATGGCTTGGATGTTCTGTAGCAAGCATGTGTCCGAAGTACCCACGGCCGGGGCGGAGAGTGGCCTGGAACTGGAACCACCGCAGCAAGCTGAAGGCGCCATGACGTTCCGATCAAGCACTGCGCACTCATGGGGTAGCATGGCTGAACAGATAAACAGATGCCAGCATCATGCCTCGCTCTGAGCAGGTCAGACGGTCACACGCTTTGGCCTAGAAGACCAACAACGGGAACGATTTACTCCTTGACCCCGAGCGTCAAGTCCACACCATTCTCCTCTACATGTGGTTCAACTGCCCAACAGTGTTGCTTTTACTTGCTGCCGTTGCTAGCTTTTGCTGTTGTTAGCTTTGTCGTAGCCGGCACCACTCTCGGATTGCATGGAACAAGTTGCTCCCTTCACGGTGTTTGCCCGGGTGTGGATTTGCCTTACTGACGTGTCGTTCAGTGTCGACTCTTTGGCTCGGTCGCACGAGTCACAGTGCTTTACTTTGCATGCACCCAAGAACCCTAGAGGCAGAACGCCGCAACATGCTTTGCGTTTCAAATGTTTCAACGAAGGGGATTTTGCAAGACTCGAATAGCATTTCTCTTGGGCGGGGCAGTGCGCATGCGGCTGCACTCTCCTAAGTCCTAATCAAGCTGGCAGTCCTCAGAGCTGTCAATGGTTTTGGGGGGTGTCTTTCGGCTGCGTCATGTAGCGCCAATTATTCCATCAAGTCGCCCTTACATGCTCTTGAGCTGGGTCTCTTATGCTTAAGTGATGCTGGTCGCATTCAAAACCAGTGCAGGTTTCGATCGTGTGCAGGTCTGTGCTGCCTCACAGCCCTACACGTCAATCGCCCTTTTGTAGCATCCTGCTGACCGGGATTGTGGCACGAAGAAGCTTCGCGGGGCTGTGATGATTCCCTTTTAGTTGTCTCAGCCAAGGTACCCGAAGGGCCAAAAAGTCATCGCAAAGAAGGACCTCAACCCCCGCAGTGTTTGGTCCAGAAAGCTTGAGGATTCCACTGCATCAGCCAGCGACACGGAGATCTTGGATCAAGCGAGCCGTTGTTTCGGCGCGCGGGGTCATGTAGGGTTCAGTACCTGCGCGACCCATTCCTGACACTTGGACAGGACCTCAATGGCAAAGATGGCGGCAAGATCTTTAAGGGAAGCAAAGGCCGCTTGTGAAGAACTCGGTGTTCGGTTGGTGCTTGTGGCAATAGATGAAGCATTGAGGAGATCCGTGTTCACAGCCGCCAAACCGGCTTAATGTTGATGTTGTCCACTATCCAGTCCCCCACAACCCGGCAGCCCAGTACTGCCGAAGCCCAAGTTCCATATTTTTAGATATCGAACCCCAAAAACTTTGCATTATTGGGTCCCCCCGACAAACACTCTCGAAACTCAATAAAGCAGGAAACCCTTTCCATTATATTGGGTGTCCTCAGACTTATCGCTACAGAACATTAGTAAGGCGCCGCCTTCGAAGTTACAGTGCCCACCTTTGGAGCATTCCTGGTGGTCGTTATCTCTGGTGCGGAAGGTTATCGTAAACATAGGTAGGATGTGGGGCAGGTATACGGTATGGCACACAGATACGGAAGAGAAAAGGAATTAAGTCGAAAGAAGTGTAGCATCAACAAATTAGTTGAACAACTCCGCTGCAATCCGAGGGTGTGCAAGTATTCGAGATCGGCATGGTTGAGTTGAGGTTTTGCCTCTGGTGCTCTCTGACTGGTTCCAGCCGTGAGTACGAGGGTTTAGACATCAGTCATATGCATTCTTATCGTCGTGCTGCTTACTACACCAGCAGCATGCCTAATTCTGATTGTCGCATAGTTATCTCTCACAACTTCGGGTCGCGGTTGAGTGTTCTTGCCATGGACATCCATAGACCCACCCGCCTGCTACAGCAAAAGGGCGGATTGAAATTCAGAGAGAAGTCACTGCTGGCACGAGAAACTGTGTCGCCTGCCGTTAGCGGCCAGTTAGTTTATGCTCCCTACTCGTTTATGTTCGCATGGGGTTGTGCTGAAGCGAGTGCTTCGACTGCGCACTCAGGTGCTGTTTCTTTCCACACAGCAAGCTGCAAGCAAGAACCGCCAAAACCTCGAACGGCACTGCCTGGTCCTGCCTCCCTTACCGCTGCATGCTCCGAAACTAGCTCGCGGCATGGGTTAAGCATAGTCTCGTAGGCCGTCTCTGCGAACGAGTGCGGAAGTCCAACGATGTGACCGGGCATCCACGTTTGTGCATGCTGCTGCAGGTAGTGTCAGATGAGCCTGCTCAGAATCTTCCATGGCTGTTTGAGACGGGAGGGGCAAGATCGGAAGAGCACGTTGCGTGTCCCATATTGCGCAGACGAACATGGAAGCCTTTCAATTTATGAACATCAAGTACCAAGCAGCCGGCCATCTAGAAAGCAAAATCAAAAGGCCATTTGCCGCTTCGTTGCAGCCGGCTCGCAAGACGAGGTCGTTGTGAAGCTTGGAATGTGTTGGATTACATCGGATCTTTATTGTGCATAGTTTCAAGGGTCCCATGTTTGCATGTGCCGCATGTGTGTGTGTGTGTGTCTGTGTGTCTGTGTCTGTCTGTCTGTCTGTGCGTGCGTGTGTGTGGTTGCACGGTTCTTTGCGCGTAGTCATATGATTCTATGACTTGTGAATAAAGACTCGAGCCGGTCTGTAAGATTGATCTTCCAAATCTCTGTTTACCGGTGACAGTGTTTACTTTGAGACAAACTTTTGCTGAGCGTTGTGACTCCACCCTGGGTCCAGCCTGTAGTCTCACACCAAGCTTCATCACGTTGTTGGCTCACTGGTGCGTCGAAACAAGGAAGATCTCGGGAGCCCCGGAGCTCGAAGAGGATGTGGCAGCTGGGCTTCGGGCTTTACAGGGCTTCTGACCGGGGATGAACTTGCCTAAGCCCTAGTTCCAAGAGAAGGATTGCACAGCATTTTGGAGTTTAATTAATGTCCGGTGATGTGTACTTTGCGCACCGCCTTGTTGCTGGGCTTGGGTTCCAAGCTGAGTGTCCAACACGAAAGTGACGGCGTGCTGTCATTCACCAAGGACATTGTCTACAGTTCGGAGCCGCTTGGCTTAGGTGAGTTTCCAGCAGTCGGAGTCCTGCCGACTGCACGCACATGGGAAGGCCTCCTTGAAACGAGCCCTGTGAGGCACATCCAAAGTAGGAAGCGGCTTGTCTGTTATGTTTGTGCTCTTATGTGTTCAGTCTGCCAGCTTTAAAACTAGTCGGGCCCAAAAATCCTCCATGTTGTGGTCTTGTCTTATCTTGCTGTGCATTGAGTCGGGCTGGTCCCGATGGCGTCGACGTTTACTATGCCGCCTGTTTGGTGATGACCGTGACAAGCAGTGCAGGCGTGTCATTAGGGTATTGATCAAAGATCTCGGCTTGTGTCCCGGTCGTGCTGCGCAAGTCCTCCTTCTCAAATCCAATTCTGCATCAGTGAATAGTCGCTATCGTTGCTTAGGGTTTGGGGTTTGGGAGTCCTTCGCCGGGTCTTTTGCCTTTGATCAAAGCCGCCTTTCAGGAAAGAGCGCCAGCGCCAGCGCCAGTACCGAATCTTTGTTGCCTTGCTTTGGAGCGAAGCTTGGAGGCACTTCGCTGTCCGCCCTCGTGGCACCAAGGCCAAGGCCCTATCGCAGCTTGAACCGTCGAAGGGAAGACCTTCAGAACAGAGTCCGAACCTGCGCGCCCAACCTGTCGAAACAGAATGCCTTTTACTCGGTTGTTTGGCTAATCCCCGGATCTGTCTGTCACTTGCACATTGAGACCTCGTCTTGCGTTGTCCGAGTTGTGAGAGAATTATATTACCGAGGCAAAGAAGCCTGATGTGCGGCCATAGTAGCATCACACGTATTTGGGCAAACTCAAAACTCGGAAAGCCAAGACGAGCAAGGACACGGATGCCTCTAGCAGCACGGAAGTATTTGTGAACCTCACGGACTCGAAGCCGGTATCCACGAGTTGATGTCTGCGGCTCAAGCTCAGATTTGCTAAACCCTCCTGGATCTTTGGTCACACAATCTGGCCGACTCGACACGACGGCTTGGCTGCACATCGTGGAACTGCTGCAGGCCTGCCAGCTGAGCAGAGCAGAGCAGTTTGCATTGAACCCCATTGATGGCAAAGCTTATCAACACCATCCTGTTCTGCTGCAGGTGCCGCTAGGATCTTATCCGTTGGAGGTTGGGGTCCTTACAGAACTCAACGGGCTCAGAGTCCCGGCACACTTTGACTGCGAGAGCCGCTGCAACGCGAGCCAGTGGAAGAGCTCCACCAGCGGCCTGGGGAGCCATGGCTGCCCATTCGGCAACTACTGCTACTACCTTGACCTGCCGAGTCGCTGGCATGCCTGTCACACGCACGAGGCCTTCCTGAGGTCTAAGTTTACGCACGTTCAGCCGCAGCTGCCGTTGATCGACGAGGAATACTTTGAGCTGGTGGCCGTGTACCAGTCAGTGCTCCGTGCCCGCGGATCCTTCCATGCCATGGAACTCGGCGCCCGATGGGGGACCTGGGGTTTCCGAAGCATCGCACTGCTGCGTTTGCAAAACCCTATGCCATACCAGCTTTTCCTGGTGGAATCGCATAGAGTGCACTGCGCGGGCATCCACATGGTGGCAAAGCTCAATGGCATGGATGCCACGATAAAGTGCACACTGGCAGACGCAGACCTTTTTTTGGACATGATGTCGAGGTTGCAGCACTTGGACTTGCTGCACATTGATATCCAGAGAGAAGAGTTGCAGCTCTTGTCCGATTCTAGGGTAAGAGCAGTGCTGACCAAGAAGGTGTATCGGATTATCCTTGGCACCCATGGGGAGGAGATTGATATTTTTGCGCAGGCAATTTTCGAAAATTGGATCACCGTCTTCGCTCTGCCTCATCGTTTCTTGCGCTGCATGCAGGATGTAGGGTTTGTCCCACGCCTACTGGAGGACAATGTGCAGCCGCTCCCGCTGCCGGCTGCCACCGTTTGGAGCCTCCTGCAACAACGCGGCTGCTTCCACACTACACACCAAGGGAGGGTTGCTAACATGGACGGCAGCATCATCGCGGACAATCCGCGTTTCGTCAATGCTTCCAAAGCATTCTACATGAAGGACATGGTACTTCAGACCGACGACTTAATGAAGTAGAACGAGAACGCCTAATTGGTAGTCTGGAGCTTTTTCTGCATGGATGCAGGAACCGTCTCCACGCGAAACGGACAACCGCATGATGGCTTGCAACGAGCTCCAGTGGTATTCGAAGCCGGAGACCTATTGCTGACAACTCCTATCCAATAACAAAAGCACAGACCACGGTGCACAGATCATCGATATGAACTTTCCATAATCATTTTGACAGACGAGTTGGCCTGGCTGTAGTCGAATTGAATCGGGTGCATCACGGTTAAGGGTTTGAGTACCAGTAGAGAACCTACCCGAATAACACGGGACGGAGGCTTTGAACCGTTCATCACCAGTGCTGCTCATGTCGTTTCCACCCTTGCCCCAACACATGGTTTGGTTGTGCAGCATGATTTGCTCAGGTTCCGTGCTGCACTACGGAATGCCCTCAAGACCCTCCAAACTCTCTCCAATAAGCTCCGGGCAGCATGAACACCAGAACCTGGTCTTGTTTGTCCGCATAGGTTCCTGAAAAGACTTGCTGAAGCTCTGAAACCAGCATCCTGTGTCGCGCACGGCACCGTAACAAGTAATTTGCCAAAGACTTGTCACAGCCACAGACTGCGCATGCACACAAGGCGCATGAAAGAAGCCACAATCCGAACCCGGCGAGACTGCTCCAGTATCTGGTGCCGCCACGAAGGCTCCCTAGAAATCCACGGGTTGCTCGCATGAAATCGAGGATCCCGTGGGCAAGCCATCTCAACGGGGTCCGTCGAAGCGGGGAGCAGGGGCCTTCTTTGACAGCCCCTTGGGCTGAGACTCGTTTGTTGGGCCATCGGCGATTTGGACGAGCTTGGCTGTATAGCTGGGTCTTTCCGGATCTTGACGCGATGTGTTTCACAGGTCGGTTGGTTTCCAGATACATACAGTAGATGGAAAGACAGGACCTGATCCAGCATCTAAGGCAAAGTTACGCAGGACGGGAGGGTTGTGTTGGGGCCTTTGGGTGGCAGATGTTCTCTTGAGGGTTGCTCGCACGGCTCACACAGCGTCGCGTTTGCGTTCGACTTGTGCGTGTGGTCATGAGACCACAAGTTGATATAGGCTGCAGGCGTATGCTACGCAAACGAAGCAAGGACTGCTCGTCAGAGGCCTTGACATGGTAGCGTCGTGACGAACGGACTGTCGCCCCTGCTCCGCCCCGCCACCGCCACGAACGGACATTTAAGAATATTCCTAGCTTGACTGTAGATCCCATAAGGTTTCACAGAGTTGTTTACAAGATTCCAGAGTGGGTGGCCACAACGCCGTCGCAGACTGTCGAGTGGAGGTTGCGGACGTTTTGCAATAGCGCCTAAGAGAGTTCAGCGATGTTCTGGGTTGCTGATCTCACGAGAACAGACTCCGAAGCGACTCGCTTGAAATTATGCTTGCAAATCTTGCTGTAATTAAGTACCGACATCCGGCGGCTGTTGCCTGCACCAGGAGTTCCTCAAGGTCAACAAATTGAAGGTCTTGCTGCGCTCGCATGAGAAGCGGTCAGATGGAGCCATGGCCCGAATCTAAAGTGTTGAAAAGCTGTTCAGTGGAGCTTGCCTGAGAGGGACTTTGTTCTGTTGAGTCGCTCCTTCTGTCTCTGGCTATGTTTTTGCAGTCGTAGTAAGCCATGCACGCGAGTGCCAAAAAAGCCATTTGCATGTCCCCTCAAGCTTCTTCTCAACGGCCTTATGCTGAGTTTTTGTCAGCTCTCGCTCGGCTTGCGGCACTCGTGCGTCAATGTAGCCTGCAGGTTTCTCGGTGGAGCATCAAAATGGCAAAGGGCAGCCTGTTTGCAATGAGGCCTGTCTTGAGAGAACCTAAACCCACCAAGGCTCCTTCTTGGAGTACAGTCGAGGACACTCCACGAAAGCCGGGTTTCACAGGTGTTCGTAGATATTCAACAGTACGAGCTGGCCGTTCGAACGCAGTGAAACCGTTTGGGACCTGCCTCTGCGCTCTGTTGGACCTTGTGGCGCGCTCGCTGCTGAGGGTTGGTTTTGTTCCGCAATGAAGATAGTTCCATCAAAATACGAGTGTTGTTTGTTTGTTTGTCTGTCAATTTCGTTGTTTTGTTGTCGTAGGAAGGCTGTCGGCTTTTGCTGCTGCTGCTTTTGCTGCTGCTGCTCTGCTGCTGCTCTGCTGCTGCTGCTGCTGCTGCTATCTGCTATCTGCCGCTGTGTCTGAGCAAAACCCTTTCGGACGTCAGTGGTGCGGATTTCAAGCTTTTAAAAGATAAGGGGGATTGCTCAGGCAGAGATTTTCCTAATACGCCCACGCTTGGCTTTTTCCCGCGATCCGGAGGCCAGCCGGCCCCATGCTTAAAGGGCACCATCGAACTCCAACAACCGTGCATTTCAACCTTATTGTGCATCTTCCCAAGCCTAAATCAGGAGAATAGTTGCATGCTTTGCCAAGTAATTATAATGTCTTGTGCCATTTGACGGGATCAAGGCACATGATCGCAGCTACAGTTTTCTCTGCCAGCAACTATCCGCGAGGCAGGGACGGCAAGGGTCGGGGATGTCTACTCAGGTGGCGGCGGGTAGACTGGGCAGGATTTGCAAGGCTGCGACCTTGCAAGATTCCGCGAAGGAGCCAGGAAACACGTAGTTGCAGACGCAAATATAGATTGCGAATGTCGTCGCTAGAGGTGCTTTCAAGGCGTTGTGGCTTGTGCCTGTGTTTCTTGTCTTTTATAACTTCGCTGAAAGGGACCAGCGCGACGTGAGATTCGTTTTTATGATTCAGAGCTTGCGACATGCATGTTTGAGTCTCACTTTCGTTGCCGAGCATCCATGCATGCCTAGCTTGTAAGACTCTACACAATCTGTGGACCAACCAAAGCCTTTTATCCGGCGACATCACGGCTCGCTCTCTCCCTGAATCTCATCTGGCCCGCCCCAGTGAGAGCGCATCTGAATGGCTGCCACAAGAAATTGAACCTTGAGCGATGCAACTGAACCCACTCACATTGTCCAAGCCTGAGTTTTCTGAATGAATGAATGAATGAATGAATGAATGCTGACGTCAATTCGTTTAGGTGTGTAAACCGTTCATTTCTTGGATTGCTCCAATTGTTTAGCCTGTGCGACGGGAAGTCAACGCAACATGCCCATCAGATATCTCGACTGCAGCTTCAAGTGGCCTTCGAAACGGTAAATTCCGAAACGGATCTCCGGCTGAAAAGTGAGGTGCTGGTGAGCCCATGGGCAACAAGGCAGCGGTGGCCCCTTGGATTGTGTTTGTTGCCTCTGGTCGGCTGCAGAGCGTCAGGGTTTGAAGGGCAGCCGCACGCATGACCATAAGATGACATCTTGCTTGGAACTGAGCGATGCTTAGGGCCGGACTTCTAGGCCACGTCACAGCGAAGATGTGCAGCTCTCGATCCAGGGTAGCACCCCGCTGTCACCAGTAGTTGTCATCTCTCACCGAGGTTGTCATGGAGCCGAAGGAAGCCGGCGCCCGGCCTTGCACCAGCCGGCTTTTGATTGGGGGACTAGACGGCGGGGTGGTGCAGCACTTGCCGTCTGCTACCCTCGGACTCATATGTAAATCCTTGACTGGTGCATTTTTGCGCTTGTCTTGTTACGTTTCGGCTGAGGCAGCCTGGCCAGCTCCCTCGTTTCTTGGCCCGCTTGGCGCGTGGGCTTCACGGAGCCTCGGCCGCCGCGGCGGAACGCGATGGTACCAACGGTTCTTGTTTGGAGCATACAGGCACTTACTCGACAGCTTGTGAGTCAAAGCCATAGAAGACCCGTGTGCCCGTGCTGCTTCTCCTGCCATCCTGAGTATTCCTTTAGCCAGCTCGTGAGTGCCCGTGTGCGTATGGCCGCATAGGCCAGCCTCTGACTGGTGCTAACAATATTATATGTTCGAGCACAGCACCCCGCGAGCCTAGACACCCGCAAGCGCCGCACCAAGGATGGCATGAACACCAACAACAAAGTGTCCGAGGATCGGTCGGCCGTTGTCCACGATGTGTTCCGGAATTCGGGGTTGTGAAGGGGAACACACAGGCATAGGCTTAGGGTGGCCTCGTGTTATGCATTCGCCGTGCTTATAAGCTTTGCTGGCTTTGTATTGGAAACTGCATGGTTTCCACATCGAAAGGCTGTGTCTGTTGAACTCCGATCTGCTTCGCCTGCACACAGGAGATGAAAAACAAGTTTCAAGAAGCTCAGGCGGGCTGGTTGAAACAGCGAGGCTGAAGTAGTGTTGGAAGTGTTCAGAGGGCAAGTTCCGTGGGCAGCTGCAACTTTCCCGAGCACAGCCGGTCTTGCTTGGAATTGGGATCAGTATGTGGGCACCCATAGAGACCGGGGGAATGGCCTCGGCCTAAGATTCAATCGTTGGAGTCCGGCTCGGGAGCGGTTTCCGGGGCCGAATAGTTTCAAAGGGGAACAGCTCATTGAACAGCTGTCGGATTCTACCCTGCAGAGGCAGCCCTCACACTCGGGCCAAGGGCAAGGCTGGGCTGCTGCCGCATGACAAGGGCGTCCGGGCTCCTCGTGGCGTGGTGTGAGGGCTCTGGATTTAGAAGCTCTTCGCTTCGGCCGTTAGCAAGCATAAAACAGGTCACGAGGTCTTCGGATGCCGGGATTGAACTGTCAAGTGACATGCAGCTTTGGGTTTGGACAGGGTTCACGGCTGGTGATGCCAATGTCATCCCGGTGTGCAGGTCTTTATAGGGTGCTATCGCCCTCAGTGCGCGCGGTCTTAGTCCTAGAGTCCTAGAGGTAATCAGTGGTACTGCATTCTCCTTGAAGACTAGCTGGCATGCCTTTGACAGAGTGCTTGATTTCGCCGTGAAGACGACACGGATCTTCACGGTTCTATCCGGGTTTTGGCTCCACTGAAACATCGGCGACATGCTGTGGCGCGAGAGTTATTCGCAACACCTCGAGGTCCAAGTGTCCACGACCAAACTCCGGAGTGTGAGTGTTTCTGTACAAGTGGCGAGTGAAACCGGCAGAGATTGCTACCTCTTTGGTGAACCGTGACCTTTAACTTTGGTGTCTCGTCCAGGGCGCTGGCCAAGCTCCGCGAGCTCACATACTGCAGTTTGGCTTAATGTGTGGCCTAGGCCTTTTCTAAGAGTACAATCCTCGGTTCACACTCGCGAAGTCATCTTGTAAGCATCCCAAGTCCCTGGCTTCTGCTCAATGCAACTATCCCTTGTGTACCTCGGGGTCAGCTTTCGTAGTTCAGCAATGCCCCTCGCCTATGACAGCGGTTGAATCAGTGAGCGAGTGGGCATCAGGTGAAGATTCGGAGGCTTTGCCTGACCTAGGCAACTTCGTAGGCATATCGCGGGCCTGACCCCAGATGCAGCCCCGAGCACTCTTCTTGTGTAAAGGTTCAGCGTGTCAATCAGTCTGGGCGCCTCCCGTGCAATACCTTGTCACCCGGATACCTGCTCCCAAGATATCCTAGGTCTAGATCTCAGACTCTGTTGCGTGCTCAGGCGCGCGGCCAATGCCACTTGACGATGAGACGGAGCTTGGAACTGTAGCATAGTCGGTAGTGCGAGCAAAGAGTAGTTCTGGTCTTCAAACAGGATCTACGCTTATATGCTGCCGGTGTTCCATCGAGGTGATATAGTAGGATGATCATGCATTGGGCCTCTCCACGTCCGTTTCAAAACACAGTCGCCGAAGACGCCCTATCCTGCTTCAACCCAAACGGCCTCCGCGAAGCCTCGAGATGATTCCAGGCTCCTGGGATACTGGCAGGCAATCGACACAGAGGCATCCCTCGCACTGTGCCGATTCCGAAACTGCGGAAGTCTTTTCAAAGGTTCTGCTCAGTTGTCCGAAATGCGGAAGCGCTTCTGCAAGTCTCAGAGAGCTGCAGTCGGTTCATCGTGTCGTTTGCTGTGGTTCCACACGAGTGGGCTCCGCGTGCGAATGCGACCTAATGTAGACACCGCAAAGATGAGGACCTTGTACCTCAGATGTCAGCATTACCTTTCTTCTCTGCCCCTCCGACCAATCGCGGCAGTATCAATACTGTGTGCAGGCTAGTGGCGTGCTTGCCAAGGAGCACTGGGCCGCAAGCCCAGCTGTTCATGCCCATGCCTCTCACGCGTTCCAAGAACGGCTGTCAGCATTTTTCTTCTGGATCTATGGCAGCTGCCAAGTTGCCAACTTTCTTCTTAGCAGGTGCGTACAAGCAGCTGCAAGCCGCCACTGTGTTGAGGGGGGCCCGCATACGCCGTTTTCTTCAGTGTTTTTGAGTTTCAGTTTGCTCGCAGAGGGCCGGGCTCAGATGTCTCTGGCCTTGTGCTTTGTCACTTCCAGTCCGCTTTGCGCAAACAGGCCTGACCTTCAGCTTCAGCACTAATTCAACAACCCTCAATTACAGGTCAACAGTGCCGGAGCCTCCCGGATCCTGAACAGCAACATGGGCACAGTGGCAAAGGACTCTGCTTTCCAATTCAGCAAGAGGAAGTGTTGGATGCCGGCTATAAGGCGCGAGGCATGCGTGCGTGCGTCATCGCAGATGACGACTTCCCTTGGGCCGCTTGTTTTCAAGCATTGGCTGTGCTCAGTTCGATTCGGATAGCTGATCTGGTTTTCTGGCAGCTCAAGACGAGACGAATCTTTGTAGATTCTGTCTGGTTTGATGTTTAATCAGAAACTTGGGCAGGAGTTCCCTGCATACTCGTATGTAACAATGCATCTGATAATTGGAAATGCGGCTGACTGCATCTTCACATTGTTGAAGCAGCAGCCGAACGGAGCGCAACAACTAGCTGTCTTGTCCGCCATCTCCATCTCCAGCACAGCATGCGTCATTCAAAATCTCTGGGCAGTCACTACACTGATCGAGGCAACGTCTTGGAATTGCTTTGTTGCGCTTAGCTTGTAATACCGAGCGGAGGAGTGGCTGGAACCCTACATGTTGCCGCTTGTCTGCAGCAGACTACTCTCTAGTCACATCGGCTTATGCCCTGTCGCAGCGCTTCTGTTCATGCTGCGTGAGGCCGAGGGGGACGTTGATTAATGGGAAAGAGACTAAAAGGACAATTGCGCAACATGCGAAGACTAGAACTTGTTATGCCACCACACACAAGCCAGACTCTGATACCTTGATCCGTGAATCATTGCTCGGCCCTTTGCTGTTTTGCAAGATTTAAGGGTTTGCCTTTGGCTAAGGAAAAGCTTGTCTTCAGGGACTGACAGGATACCATCATCTAGTGTCTTCAGAGGAAAAGCTTTCGGGCAGCAGGTGCAGGGATCATAATTCTTTTCTTCAGCCATGACACCAGAAGCAGAACATCCTTCTGAGCGCAATCGTAATTTTGAAGCTACCGGACCCCAAGGAAAACATATGTCGACGAGTTCAACTATGCCGTCTTTCTGGGCCAGTACGGGACCTCCTTGAAGTTGCTGCGTTACCCCACGGCTCGGTGTGCTGACATCGTGTGTACTTCTCGATAATTAAGCCCGACGTATAATACATAGATGCATGGACCCTTTAGGGTTTTGTGGGCCCGCCGGGCTCAAGAACTTGGATTGTCTATGTTCCTTGGTTTCTTAACCCTAAACTTCCCTAAACCCTATAACTGACCCTTCAAAGCGGACGACTGTGGTGACTGTAGTTTGTTGCCCATACGAGGCAACTCCCTGGAGTTGACATGCGCACAGAGACCCTTCGCCCGGATTGCCCAGCCTGTGAGAGTCAGAACCCCGTCATTAATCAAAGTCACTCGGCCGACCCATGGACAGATGCCTCGGCTGGGTTCTCCGAGCTCTGGGCGCAGAAACCCTAAATAGGTCTGCTAGTCAAGCCCACAGTATCCAGCTAAAATCTGTTTACTTGTCTTTTGATCCTCGCCGTGCCGATTTTGTTGGTCTTCATGTAGACCTTTTCGTGATCTCTGGAGAGCCTCTGGTTTGGGGCCTGAACCCTTTAGAGAACATGGTTTTCGGTTTCAGTTCATGAGGGGGATGTCCGCACCCTTTTAACAGTCTAGCAATACTTATTATGTCATTCTACCAAAGAATCGTTTAGAAACTCAGAGGGTTCCGACGCCTACTACTGCATGGGTCAAAACCTCGGACACGCGATATTTCAGAAGGGCTGACCCTCGACCAAGACTATTGTCACTCTCTTCAAAAGCCTGAAAGTTTAACCGAACAAGGGTGGGAGCTGCGCCAGGGTTCACAGACCGTCCTCCCCTCTGCTGCTCTACCGTGTCTCCGGCAGGAACTCTTTAGCCAGAAAGTTGGCATCGAGATTCTATGGAGGCTTTGAGGGGCGGGGCAACGGAAATCTTCGAAGGCCTTAGGATTGCAGAACTTGCAAGAGCCACGCAATTCGCTGTGCAAGGACTGCAGAAAGTCGGTATCACTGTCCAAATGCCCAGTATCTGCAGCGTGGATGCCAGACTGCCAGGGAACCAGGCAGACGATGTTGACTACAATGTTCACCAAACTATGGTGTGAACGGGCGATCTTCAGTATCAAGCATTTATGAGCTACATGAGTTGTGTATCTAGGCACATGTTCTTATGTGCGTGTACTTCGATTGGCGGCTGCTCCCACGAATCAGCGTCTCAGTGGTGATTGCAGAATGCACGTTTGCAAGTGTGGTAGCGACAGAGTTCCGTTTCAGGGAACATTCTTGGCGATGCTGCTGCGAAGAGTTTTCACAAACAAGATCGGGTTGCAGCTTGAAAGCATGCGCTCGCAAATCACTCTGCCTTGCCAAGAGATCAACAGGGTCATGGCAAACCCGAGTCGGAGCTTGTGAGCCAAGACTAGTAGATTCCGACGCACACACCGGAAAGCTCGATGCGGCAGGCTCCATGATGAGCATCCTGCCCGGCGTGAAGACCAAGGCGGATATTGAGGCGGAAACCATGCGAAAGAGTTGATTTCCACATGCTCGGTCACGTTGGACGTCTTGCGTCCTCTGATGCAGTGCAAAAATTGGAGAGAAATGCCAAGTCTGGCATTGCCAATGCTTTTGCAGAATCGCTCCCTGAAGCAGGGTAGGGTAGTCGGGAGCATGACACAGCAGTCAGCCAAATAGCCACGAAGACACATGAAGCCACACGCCAAACCCGGTGATCCGAAAGCTCGTTGGCTTGAACCCCTTAACCCAGAGATTCCAGAAGTCTGACCACGAAGTCCTACTACCTGAAAGCTTATCACTAAGATGCGAAAGAAGAGTTCCAGGAGACAAGCCTGAGTGTCCTTAAGAGCTTCGCTCGGTGGGTGGTGTATGTGATGGTGCTGCACTGCACTGGTGGTGTCGTTGCGGTCGTTAGTGAAGTCCCTTCACTTACTGAAGCTGCGAGAGAGATTTAGTATTGTTTCTGCATGGTGGTGGGATCACTGGACAGCGCTCTGAGTCCACGTGCTTGGAAATGTGGGAGGTATTCAGGAATTCAAAGGCATCTGCACGGACAACAGCATGGTGGTTGAGTGAGAATGAGCTCCTGCATGGTGCGCGGGAGTGTACGGAAATCTGAAGGGATACTTGAACAGCCTTCTGCACGGATGACTTTCTGCATGTGAATTGGTGGCGACTGCAAGGATATTTTGAAGGCACCTGCAAGTGCATGGGAGATTCAATCTGGGAAGCTGGCAAGTCCCTGATTGAAATATGGTGTTTATCCAGCTTCGGCATGATGTTTCTGGCGCACGTGCATGTAGGTGCGTGGTTCGGTGGAAGCCCGTGCAACTTCGTTGCTCCTGTAGTTTGATGTCCGGCACTGTAGAATGTAGAAGGTAGTCTTTCTTTTGAAACAGTGGGCTATATGCACTCCTTGCCATGCTGATGTGGTGAGGTGCTCGATGCTATGTACCTTATGTGAATTTGTAGTTTATTTGCTTCCATCTGTATGTTGTTGCCTCTGAGCACGTATCTGCATGGCAAACCCAGCAGAGATACGGTGGATTGCGTGGAGCCTTGCCTGCCTTGTGCGAGTGTGAGCGTCGAAAGCTTTTCACCCGGCCTGATCCGGAATCTGACAAGGCTGAGGTTGAATCTTTTTGTTCATGGTCTTGGAAATTTAGTTTGTGTTGTTCTTCCTCCGAGCGACTGCTCTGCTTCTGCTGCTCCTCCTCCTGCTCCTCCCACTGCTGCTGCTCTATTCCTGCTACTACTACTACTACTACCCCACTACTACTACTAATTCTACTACTACGACTCCTGCGGCTGCTGCTGCTTCTACTGCTTGGACTGCCAATGCTACTGCTACCGCGACTACACTACTACTACTACTACTACTACTACTACTACTACCACTACCACCACTACTACTACTACTACTACTACTACTACTACTAACTAGTACTAGTACGACTACTGCTACTATTTCTAGTACTAGCCACCCCCGTACCAACCACCTGGCGCCTGAACTCATCAGCATCATCAAGACCATCATCATTATTCACGAAAATGACAGTTGCAGAAGATGCAGGGCGGTGAAGTTGCAGAGGCTCAGGCCCCAAAACTGCGACAGCAGCTGGAATTGCAAACTCGACGGGGAAGAAACTGCCAAACCACAGGTGGTCGGATAGTACGAAAACACTGTAAGCACCGTGCAAACACAGGTGCTGCCAAGAAGGTTTAAGCACTCCTGAACCTGAAGCGCAACATCTTCCAAACAACGAAAACGAAGATGCCAGCTGTGCGTGGGAGGGGCTCGCAACCCCCCTGAAGCCCAGACCTCGGCATAGGAGGGTTTGCTTTAGAAGTTTTGTGTGGTGTGTGCGCGCTAGGGTGTGGAGATATTGTTCGGGGTGTCCGCGAAACAGTGTCGTGATCATCCCCGAAAAAAGCTTCCCCCCAACCCAATCTTCGAGTTTTCGCCGAAAGCCCTCCGAAATCCCAAGGTCGAGTTCGCAAAGTCCAGAAGTAGGTTTGGTCACTATATAAGATGGTCCGACATGACGAAAGTACTGTAAATAACAAGTAAAACGGCTCTTCTGCAGATATTATTCGGGGTGTCTGCGAAACAATGTCGCCATCATCCCCCCCTCCCCCACCCCAATCCGAAGCTCGAGTTTGCATAGTTTGCAGACTCGACAAGTCGATTTTGAGGCTTCGTAAGATGTTCCTACATGTCGAAAGTACTGTCAATACCAAGTATAAAGGGATGTGTTCGAGAAGGATATTTAGGAAGGTTGGTTGAGGGGGGCAGCACTACTACTACTACCTACTACTACTACTACTACTACTACTACTACTACTACTACTAGTACTACTACTACTACTACTACTACTACCACAACTACTACTACTACTACGACGACGACGACGCAGCGAACGCTCCCAGCGCCTATGCGCGACGTAACAATCGCAAGCAAAACATGTGGTATTTACGGCATTCGTTGTCAGGCCCATGCGAAAGTTGTCAGTCATCCCAACTACTTTCGTGAGTGCGAATCTTCAGCCAGCAGGCAGAACAACGTGTAGCAACAACCCAACTGACATACCGCGCTTACCCCCCCCACCCCCCACCCCCCACCCCCTGCCAGCCCCAAGCCCCCCCTGCCAAACCAAGCCAAGCCAAGCCACTTTAAATCAGAACTCCCTATCACCCAAGGCCCTCCTGGGAACCCTTCTGTAACAGCAAACCCGGTCTAACAGCAAAGCCCTTCTGTAACAGTAAAGCTTGTGTAGCATGTAGCAACAACCGAAAGGACACACCGTGCTTTCCCCCCCCCCACCAGCCCCAAGCCCGACCACCCCAAACCAAGCCAAGCCAATCCATTTTTTTTCAGAATTCCCTATCACCCAAGGTCTTGCAAGCAAACCTTGTGTAACAGCAAAGCCTGTCGAACAGCAAAGCCCCTCTGTAACAGCAAACCCTGTCCAACAGCAAACCCTGTTTACATCAGCAAAGCCCCTCTGTCACAGTAAAGCCTGTGTAATCGCAACAACCCAAGGCCCCACAAAAACACCTCGTCTCCTTAACCCAACCCCAAAAACACATCTAATCCTACACCCTTTAAGCCCTAAGCCGCAAAAGCCTACACCCTGAACCATAAACCTNCTAAACCCTACACCTGAACTTCTTAAACCCATAAACTTGAAACCACAGACCGCAAACCCTAAGCCCTAAACCTCAATCCCCTCCCAAGCCAAGCCAAGCCCATTTTACACCACCCAAGGCCCCTCCTGGGAACCCTTGTGTAACAGAAATGCCTGCCGAACAGCAAAACCTCTGTAACAACAAACCCTGCCTAACAGGAAAGTCTGTGTAGCAGACAGCCTAACTAACAACAAGGTCTGTGTAGCAGAAACCAAAAAGTGCCTAAAATGAAAGCCTGTGTAAGCAGAAATCCTGAAACAAAGTTGTCCCAAGACATAGTATGCTCTTCCATTCGTGCTAGTCCTGTCCTGAGAAAGAAGAACTAAACCCTTTAACCCTTAGACCCAAAATCCTAAGGCAGAGTTTGGTCTTCCATTCGGGCTATTCCTGTCGTCAGAAAGCATGATAGACCACTAACTAAATAGGAAATTCACACAGGCGCCGGCGGCGTTCGCCCCCTCCTCCTCCTCCTCCTCCTGCTCCTCCTCCTCCTACTACTACTACTACAACCGCCATTACCACCACCTCTACTACTACTGCTGCTGCTGCTACTACTACTACTACTACTACTACTGCTCCTGCTACTACTACTACTACTACTACCACTACCACTACCACTACCACTAGTACTACTACTACTACTACGACTACTACTACTACTACCACCACTACTACTACTACTACTACCACTACTACTACTACTACTACTACTTGAACTATAGTGCTACGTTGGCAATGGCCTCATGAGCGCTTCCAGTGTACACATGCGTGTCTCAAAGAGCCATAAGAGGGCTGTCCTATTTCGGGGAGCGGCCTGCGACATGTTTGCTTGGAGGTTTACTAACTGTTGGGTTGGTATGATGTATCTATGTTGTGTTGCAGTCTTCTTGCGTCTAGTTGTCGACTCGTTACCCTGCGGAGCTGTCAGGTGGGCAACAAAAAACAACAGCAACAACAACAGCAATTACTACTGCTCGTAGTGACTTTTACCGCCGTTTGCGTAACGGCAGTTTCTCCATCACTCTTCGCTCTGTCAGGCTGCCTGGAACACTGTCGACCGCAATGGCCACCCGCCAGTGTGGGGTGAGGGCGGAGCGGCCAACGTTTGGGGGCTTTTCCTGAAGCAGATCAATGCCCCACTCTGCCAGGTTTCGGTTACTGGCTGTGGTTCTTCTACCGGCCCTGAAGTGTTTGAGGGGCATGTTGGTTCAAAGTCCATCTCGGACGATGTAAAGTTGGGTTTGTGGGGTTTGCAGCTTCCTGCTCATTGGACATCATTGGACTAGCGGCGATGAAGACACGAGTTTTCAACAGACCCGTGATTCGAGCATTGTGCCATGGCATTTGTTGATGTAGTACAGCCTGACTCTGACAAGGGTGCCTTGCCTGGCAATTCATGTAGCACCTGACATACAGTCAAACATGCAGTTTGCACCTAGGAGACGGGCGGCTGTCCTACCAAGAGCTGCGGCCGATTCTGCGCGCTGGTTCCTGGCCCTGCAATGCTTCGCTCGATGAGCCAGAGACACATTAGGCAGAAAGCCGGGGGCAGTAACAACTCGGCTGCACCATCCGACGCTTCTTTCCCGGACCTCATGCTGTTCTAGCAGATTCTAGCAGCATTCTTGTCTGCATTGTGGTGTGAAGCTGGCGTCAAGGTCAGCATCAACAATGACCTTGCAATACTGCCATATAAGAGTTGCAAGGAGAGGATTCCTAGCAGCAGTTTCGTGAAGACTCATGCCGCCAGTCTTATTAGCACCCGTAGCATGCGAAAGCCAGAGGCTCACAAGGAAGAGACCATGGCAGGCGGAGGCAGCGAAATGAGGCAAGAAGGATTGTCAGGATCCGCTAGAAATGGGAACCTGAAAGCGCCACAGTGTCCAGTCAGACAACACATCCAAGGTGTCTTCCATGACGAGACGGACAAGATTCTGTGCTGCAAACCGGCAGGGGGTGGGGGATGGGGAGGGTGCCAAACTGCTCCATGCTCTTGTGGCCTGGCGACCACGGATAACTGCTTCGAAGTGAGAGTTTCTTGCAGCTGACCAGATCACTTCCAGACATGTTGGTAGAGTCTGAGCACACTGTGCAAATCGAGGAGTACAATGGAAGATCACATCTACAGTCACTTGGCTGTTTACAGATGGATCTACATCCCCTCCGCAACCTGTACTTCTCCCTTCGGTGACCACTGTCGTCTCTGGCACTTCTCCCTTTAGTGACCACTTTCGTCTCTGGTCCAGGAGTTGGTGCTGCGGGATCCAAGAGCCCAAAAGACTGTACGGAGCTGCACATGCCGGCAGACTTCAATATCGGATCTGAGTCATCGCTGCGTGTGTCAGGTCTTTCCGACTTTGCTTTGCATCATCGTTCGAAACGTCCCTGCCCAGCCTTGTAAGCAGAACTTTCACAGGAGAGCTACACTGCAGCTACACCAGCAACGGAGGATGTTCAATGAGCAGAGTGGCCGCTGCACACGAACAATCGCTTTAAAGGAGTCCGACGCTGGCCTCAAACAACTCGCTGATACTTGGTAAGCCGAAGCAAGCGATGCTATGTGTCGCGGCGCAACTACTACTACTACTACTACTACTACTACTACTACTACTACTACTACTACCACCACGACTCCTTCTGATGCTGCAACTACTGCTGCTGCTACTACTACTACTACTACTTCTACTACTACAACTACATGTACTCGTACTATAGTACTAGTACTGCTACTACGACGACTACGGCGACTACGGATTACGACTACTTCTATTTGCTTCTATCAAACCTCATGCTACTACTGCTGCGGCTCTTACTGCTGCCCCGCTACTACGACGGCGACGGCTGCTACTGCGATCATGCCTATAGTCTATAGTAATTATAAGTTTCTGACACACGGCCGCCCTCTCTCAGCGAGCTCTCGACGATTAGTGTGGTATGTCAGAGTCTATACAGCCTAAACGTGGTTTGTTGCACCCTTTGCGATCATGTGGACCAGGAAAAATAGGCCATCGCGCATAGCCAGTCTCATGCAGACGGGCGAAGCATGCAAGGTATGAGTAGATTTCTGTTGAGCTTCGAAGTCCTTTGTTGTGTCTACACGTCCGCCTTCTCGAGACGGACGCAACCCGTCGTTCGAACACCTACATGCAGAGAGAGAAAACAAATCAAGTCCCGAGTTACTTGACAAGACAAACCCCTCCCACAGGCCTACTTTGCGCGGCTCGTCGGCACTGGGTAGATTTGCAGATGTTTTCCTTGGATGTGTTGGTTGGGGTTTGGCTAACGTACATAGCTGCCGCTGAAGGCGACCTGGACCACCTGGATATGTCCTGTTTTATGTCCGACGATTTTCATGTGTTAAATGGCGCTGCAATTCTCCGCACGTCAGCAACTCTGCATCGAATCCACAGCCAGTCCGAGACCAACCCTTAGACAAGGCCGAATGCCCAGCATGCCTAGCCGAATCCTCAGATCATGGACCGTGACAAGACCGGCTTCGTTGACCGGGAGGCAAGAAGCCCTGTACAGGGCCGAAGGGGCTGAAGTAGAACTCAATTTTTGGACTGACAAACCTTGTTTTGTGACGGAAGCTAAACTAAACTAATATTGCCTTGACACTATAATCGCGATACGATTGTGCAAGAACGCTTGATCCTGTTCGGACTTGCGGCTGAAAGGCCTGTCGGTGTGGAAGTGTGGCACAGGTGTAGCATCATAGCCAGCTAGCAGAGTATGTCTGGAGTGTCTCGACCCTGCAACATGTGGCTGCATGTCGAAACCATCACCGCATTGATTGCGCGCATGTGTTCTGTTGCTTCTTCAACGACAGCAAGCCATGGTCCCTTGCACAACGGCACTTTTTGGAGGGAAGTCGGAGCGAATATTTGGCTGCAGCCTTCCAAACTCGGACCCGACATGTTGTTTTCAGGAGTTCGTGGGCTCGATAATGCGCTTCCTGCACGGCGAGTCGCTCGTCGCCGCTTCCTTGGCTGCCACGGCTGTTGTAACCCAGTCTGGATGTTGTCCTTACCATTGCAAAGGCTTCCAGATGCCTTTTAGCGGCAAGAACTGCTGTGCTATCCCGAGTCTAGACTACGGTCTAGAGCATCTATTATCCACTTTGCCGGAGCCACACCATGCACTCAGCTTCGGAACCGCCACCTTTGTGCAAGGGCTTCTTATGCAGTTTCCATTTGTCAGATCTTATTGTGCCTGATCAAGGCAGGCCAAGGCACAGGAGGTGCGTTTTTTTGGCTGCTGCGGTTTCAGGAAACTTCCTTCTCGATGGAGAGCTTTGACGGAGCAGGGCCGTGCCTTGGTACAGACCCGACCCAGGAATTTGCGGGGTTTGTCCTGTCCTTCGAGTGTGCGCCCTTCGGTTTGTTTAGTTCGTCATAGAAGTCCTCAAGATATGGTGTGGTGCTGCCCACCTTCCCCCCCCAATGGTCATGGTCCCTTATGCCCTTCTATCCACACAGTTTGATTCTCCCGACCCCTCTGTGGCCTGTGGTGTGTTCTCCACCGCGCCCCCTGTGGTGTGGTGTGGTGGGTTCGGGTTGTTTAACCCCCCTCGTCCGACTGTGGTGTGGCGGTGGGTTTGGGGTTATTTAACCCCCCCCTCTCCCCCCCTGTGTGGTGTGGTCTGGTGTGGGGTTGGGTTGTTTAACCCCCCTCGTCCCCCTGTGGTGGAGTAGTGGTGGGTTATAGCGACGCCCCCCTCTCCCACCCTGTGGTGTGGTGTGCTGTGCTGTGCTGTGCTGTGCTGTGCTGTGGGTTGTGGGTTTCAGCTTCACTGTTTAACTCTCTTCCCCCCTCCTTGTGGTGTGGTGGTGGGTGTTGGGTTTAGGGTTTGCACCTGCGCCCAACTGTCAGTGGTGCGGTGGTGTGGTGTGGTGCGCGGTGGTGGTGGGTTGTGGGTTCCAGGCTTAGTGTTTAACCCCCTTCCGGTGTTGGGTTTAGTGGGTGGTGGGGTTGTTAAGGGTTTAGGTGGTTGAGGGTCAGCAGCTGGGCGCGGCGCAGACCGAAACCATGGATCTTCCAGGTGAGTGTCGCCACTTTGGACACGCCACGAAGTTGCATAGCTTCAAAAGCCACAACACTCACGAAAATTGCGGGTTCGGGGGGCCCATCCCTGTGACTGTTGGCACTTTTGAGACAGCAGTGACGACCCTCACGAGGATTTCGGTGTATACCATGGGGGGCCCATACCATGGGGGAGGGGGGGACTACCAACACGCGACACGAGACCTATATAGGTGTTCCCTCGCAGTTGCCCAAAGTTCTGGCATCCGAGGGTGACGCAGAGCCGCGCCTTGACTTCATTGAAGCTTTCGGGAGTGTTCCATGCGATGCTCGCCTTTTGTCGACTTTCAGCCGAGGCAAAAGCGGATGCTCAGCTTCAAGAGCGGGACTTTGGCCTTCAGGGATCGGGGGGCTTTGGCCCTTCGGATGTATGACCGTACAAGGGTTATTGAAGCATCTGTGTGGAAAAGTGTCGCGCTGTCAGAAGACTCCAACACTGTCTGTCACGAGCCCCAATTTGAGATTCCACGTTTCTGCATGGTCCTGCGCTGAACTATTCAAGCCGAGCAGTATATGCAGCAGCTAGGCAGGAGCTTTGTACACTGCCAGCGAGGATGCCGGGTACTGGCTGTCACGGTGAGGTCGTTTCACTGCACCCCTGCTTCGCCGAAGCCCGAAGCTTTGCGATCCCTCTTCTGTTGCCACCGAGGCTTTGGGGTGCTTTGCGATATACCTGTATTCAGAGACGCGTGCGACAACAGCGGGCAGAGTTCATGTAGGTCTTGTGTTTGGCGAGTGTGTCTGTATCACAAATCTTTGGCGAAGCTGCACGTGTTGAGCCATGATCGCTTTACAGTGGCTGCCCACATGTACATAGCAGATCGAAGCCTGCAACTATTGAACACTGTAAGACGGCCGTCGGCCGTGAGTGTTGTTGGCACCGGGAACATCAGCTGAGGACATACTCTGCTCCAGGAGGAGATGGATCGTTGGACTGACGAAGAGATTTCCCAGTGCTTGGCCCCTCGACTAAAACATGCACAGACTGGCCCCACTGGTCCAGACAATAGGAAATGCAGAGTGTGAGTGTTGGCTCAACATACTTTCAACAGCTTGTTTAACATGACACCAAGCATGAATTTTTCCGCACCAAGCGTATGGAATGGCATTCAAACCTTGTTCGGACATCCTTTCGCCGGCTGAGTGTTGCCAGTTTGACGTCTCCTGCTCTGTAAACATATGGTGTTAACTCTACCCGATTCCGTCTCATCGTGCGGCGACTGTCGAAGAGCAGGAGCTGCAACTCACCCAAGGCTGCGAGCTTGACCGCCAAGCTTCGATGCATGGACACACCCCTCGTACATAAGCCTTCTACCGCCACAACAAAACTTGGACCAGGCTGCGGACGGTTGTTTTGCCAATTCGCCTTAAGGCCTCCACGCAAGGCGTCATCCGAGCATTGCCAGGGACTTACAGAGTTCAGTTTGCGAGATGCGCTCCCAGTTTTCCCTTCAGGCGTTCGAGGCAGGAACCTTCCATCCCGGCCTTGTGCGTAGCTTTCTTTCGGGTTGCAATGAATCTCTCAAGCTCTTTTGTTTTCGACAGGATTCGTTGCTGCAGTCATCGAAGCAGAAGTCTGGGCGGAAGTCCTCACATGGGGTGTAGACGAAGCTTTCGGCTTGAAATGAAATCACTGCCACTCCTGCCTGCTTCCTAGGCCCCTAATCTGAAACGAAACCAGCTGATAGATAAAGACGTAGACGATCTTCCAGCCCCCCAATACTCAATTGGCTAGACTTCTTTTGACTGTAGGACTCTTACTCGTAGTAATGCTCCAGCAAAGCAAGCAAAGATGTGATGGCCACAACTCCTCGAAAGCTTAAGTTAAAAGCTGCGTAATGTGTTAGACATGATAGGCATGTGAGAACTTTTGTTGACGAAAGCCTAGTCCCGAAACCTGGATAAACCCGAACCGATGTGCAACACCAAGGTCTACCACCACAGGGTGCGCATCGGCGGTCTTCCAGGCCACAACGAATTGTAAAGGATGTTCTATGCTCCGCTTGGAGTCGTTGTGTTGACTGGGTATCATTTGTGAGTTACTTCGTTTACCCAGGGCATTGTTCAAGTTGTTAGTTGTTTCGGCAGCTTTTCCACAGAAACGATGCAGAGAGGCAACATGACGTTCTGGTGCCGTCACGGAGCCACAATTGCAGATCTGGCATAACCGAAAGCTCCAGCCAGGTGCTCGACGAGGACAGTGATGGTGCCATTGACCGGGACGAATTCCGCAAAGGCTTGAGGCGCAAGCGCTGTTCAGGATCATCGCGTATGGCATACGAGTCTTGAAGCAGCATCTGAAGAGGGATGTTTGTTGAGTTCACGGCCATGAAATTCCCAAACCAACGCAGGCAGCTTCTGGCTGGCCTTCCAATCATGCGCAACATGAGCAAGTGGCTTGGCAAGAGGAGTCTGTGTCTTCCAATTGAATCTCTTTTCTACAAGGGCCTAAGGGCGATGAGAAGGACATGGGATGAGGCCTAACCCCTGCTGATTGCAATGGCCTCAAATCATAATCCGCAGGCTCAAGATCTCAGCTGTCTCGAAAAGGCAGCTCAATTTCGAAACCACAGGAGGTGGTGAAGCAAGCAGGCAGCTGCCAACTGCAGCCGTTTGCCGAAGTACCTGTGACAAGATCCGAAAGCTGCCTCCAGTATCCCTCAGGGCTCGTGTCAAGCGATTTTTGTCTGCTGTTCAGCTACTCAAAGGTTTCAGGTCACGGCAACCGAGACTTTGGTTTTGCAAATTGCAACGCCCACTGTCCATCTCGTGAACTCTAAGCCTGTCTTGTGAGGCGAGTCGTGTCCATGTCGCATTGTCAACACTTGTGTCAGAAGGGAAGCGGAAGGCTTGTCAAGAGCATCGTTCTCGTGTTGAAGATGCTGTCCCTTGATAAGGCCTGGTTCGAGGCGTAGGCGGAGCCGACAGTTTGACTCCACAGACTTGTGATTTCTTCCAATAATGCAGCCTACGGCTTGTCCCCAAGCCACAGTTACCAGCCAGACGAAGGCAGATCGTTCTGCTTAATCCTCGTGCACGGTCGCGAGCAGACGCTGTCGACGCACCCAAGCTTGAGACTGCGAGGATGACGAGTCAATTGCATGAGCGAGTCGTGTATGCAATGCGAAGACAGTTGTTCCCGCAGAGGTCTTCGACAGTGTAAATTTCCATGTGCTTGGATGGCTCGGCATATCTCGGTCCGAATGCTGAGATGGCCAGCGTCAGCTAACACAGCTAACACCCCCGTGCTGTTGAACTCCTGCGCGAGTCGCCAAAACCTACGAAGTGTTTGAATCGCTCCCGAGGCGGCTTCGGGCTCTTCGGGTAGCTGCCTTTCTTTGTCGCTGATGTTTCTGTCGAATCCATGGTCCTACGTTGCTCAGGAGTGGCACCCAGAAGCTTCAGAGGATAGCCCAGTTTACACCCGAAATGAATCCCAAGAGACGCTTTCTGGAAAGTCCAGCAATATCTGTCTTTCTTGGCCACATTTCTCTCAGATGCTACGTACACCAGCTCCCCCAGCCTGGATTCAGGCAACCCAGTACTGTTTTTCTTCAGTTCTTTCGGGTACGTGGTGGACCCCCCAAAGCCACCGTCAGCCCAAGAGAAGTCAAAACAGCCCCAGGCTGATAATTTTCGGTGTGGGAACCCTTCGACAAGTGCAGTGCCAGCGAGGATGAGTTGGGTTTCAGGGAACGGCAACAACAATTTAGTTTGAAGCTGGCCTCCGCTCGCAGCAGCCTCAGCCCCTCGCCATGACGACTGCTTGGAAAGCAGGGACAGATGTTTCGCCTGTCCGATGTTTTGTTTTGATCAAGCTTGACACCTTCGACTTACACACAAACTTTTTGTGCATGTGTGCGCAGTGGAGAGTTGCCAATGTGTCCAAGCAGCCTGTTGGGCGGGTGAAGCCATGCGGTAGACAAATGCGTGTCGTTGTCCGAGGTGGGAGCCATTGCTCTGGAAGCTCGTTGACGAGGACGGAAGCATTTTCTTGTTCAAGGGCACATCAAAGGACGTTGGTTGCTGTGTTGGTCTGGTTGTGCGAACATGACCCTAATTGAATAATTGAATGTAGATCTATGGAACTACTGGCTTGGGCCCGTGTGGGTTGAGTCGGAGAGAGGCAGTTCAATCAGCAGAAGTCCGAAGTTCCCATTCGAGCTGTACAGCGCAGTCAATCCGAAACGGCGTCAGCAAGGTGGCTGAAGACTGCAGCCCTCAGCCTCAAATCAACTCCGGATTTCGTTTTCCGGCGACATCTTCTGAATCTTAGCGGCTCGGCACTTCTGATGGGATTCGTTTTCGCTCGGTCTTTGCCGTGGCAGGATGGAAGCGGCCTAGTGTCTCCTCACGAAATGAACTTGGCCTTCTCGGTGCGGGCAGCTTGGCAAGACTTGAAGACCGCCTTTCATTGCGCTGCCGTTTTGTGCTTTTAGATGCTTTTGGTGTGCTTGTTGTTTCAGACTTGTCATCGGGCCTTTGGTATTTTATGTCAATTTTATGTAGGCCTGAAACTCACAGCAGGCGGCACGGAGACTAGGTAGTAGGGCACCTTGCAGACGTGACACAGCATCCGAGCGCGATTGTGATGCATGTCATCTAGTCAGTCGGGCTCCTTGCCGTCAAGACGTCGCTTGCCCTGCTCGCGTAGGTTTCAAGTTTTCAGAATGTAGGCTAGGCTGCATCCCAGATCCTGCCGCACGTTCTTTTGAGCAGCCTGTTGTCCCCAAGAAATAACTGAGCGCATTCACCCCTGCGGACATCCCAGTACCTTGCTCATGCCGAGGAAACTCTCTCAATCTGAGACGGCAATGCCATAGAACCTGACGTAGAGCTGCGGCTGGTCAAATCAACGGTGCCGCGTCGTAAACAGACTATGCAGCGGTGCAGCGATCTTGCTTCTGCAATGCTATATATTTGTTTTAACGTAAACCCGTAAGCTTGCCATCATCCACACGAAGACGGGTGTACGAACACTGTCCAGCTTCTTCCTCAACAGGTTTCAGGAGAGCCTTGCACTAACTAAGATAACAGCCCCGAAGGTCTTTGGGCTGGACTTTGCTGGGCCACTTCAATAGCTTTGGGTAGTGGATGGTAGTGGCATGCCCTCGTTCCTCAAATCCAGAATGCCCAAGACCAACTTCCGGCTCCTTCTAACTAGGTCCAACTAGGTGCGATCGTTGGGAAAAGTTCAGACTCTCCCGAGAGAGTCTACACGTGTGGTACGTATCTCGAGACTCGGAGAGAAGGCTGCATCAGCAGAACTGGTTTGGACATGACCAGCCAGCAGCCTGGCGACAAGCAACCTTAGCGTTGCCACAGTCCTCAGTCGGAAGCCCAGAGGGATGTGGACGTCGGGCTCCAGGCCATGAACACTGCACCAGGCTTGTTTTGCCCGTAATATGGTCGTGAGCCCCCCAGAGCCGTCACTGATGCCAATGCAACCTTCCCCCAAAGCCAGGCGGGCAAGTTTGATAATGCCAAAGGCCTCACAGACCTCTGGGCTTGGTGCGGGGTTGCTGTTGAACGCCTTCAAAGCAGGCGTAATGTTTTCCCTGTGGGTTTTCAGATTTCCAGGGGCAGAAAACCCTCAAGCCATCAGTGGCCAGGTAAAAGTCTCACAGTATGTAGGATTCAGAAGAGAAAAGCTGGTTGCGTTTTGGTTGGGCGGCCCGTGCTGTTTATTCTCGTGTCTTGCTTTGGTTGGTGCAATCCCTGTAGTTTTGTGACTGCCTGGTAAGGCCTTCAGCAATGGGCAAGTTGATCTGTGAGGTTTCAAGTGCTGCGCTAGATATTGGACTTGGGGGGGCAATGTTGATCATCAGTTCGTTTGGGTAGGCGTCTGCCCAGATGCCCAAAACGGCTTGAGGAGGGTTATGTCGCGCAAATTTTACATATTCAGCTGACCCAGCTGCTTACTCACGCGGTGTCGGGCACCAGCAGTCGCTGCGGTGCCCGGCTCGAGAAGAGCTCGTCAGGACTCCAGTGCCGGCAAGTGATGATGCCTTGGCAACCATCAGTAAGCCGCCATGATCGCGCTCCGTTCATACCATCAGCTTCAGCTCTGTGCTAGATTTGTGAGTATCGCCTGGGCGTTTCTGCTAAACTACGTCGTCCTTACGCACCAGGCATGTCAGGCCGTCCACTTGGAAGCCCGAGGACCATGCCATACGACCTGGTACACATGTCCTGTATGTCCAGCCGACAGGCCCTACAGGTGCACACGGATGTAGTCACAACCCGAGAAGACTGTTGTTTGCCTCCGGTTCTGCCAGTGATTACTCGTATGCCCGTTTGTGAGTCATGCCTTTGCCATCTGGCTGTGGGGAGGCGATTGCTGTCAGTGGCACCTGGAAGTTCCACTCTCGCCGCGTGACGTGGGCGCACAGCGCAGCTAGGGCAGAGGCGGCTGTTGATTCTACCTAAGAGGTTTCTCCAATAGACGGCGCAGATCCGGCGATCACGACAGAGCCCACACCTAGCCTCGAAAAAGTCCAAGATCTGGAGATTAAGGAACTCCTTTTGCGACCGTGAAGACCTGAAGGTCCAGGGCTTCGTCTAGATGCAGTAAAACTGGATGTTGGCTCCTGGATCTCGAAAGATGGTTGGCTGGTTAAGGTGTTCGCACTAATTATTGGGCCCAAGTATCAACCCGAACCAAAGCAGCGCGAAAACCGCTCGCAACACTGGCAGGTATAGGAACAGGATTTGCAGCCTTCACTTTACAGCCGACCCTCCGGCTGCGCTCAGCACCCCCATGCTTTGTCGTCAAAGGGCTTTTCAGGCTTCGGGCCGGCTTTGCTCCTTTTCCATGGTGTCAGCTGCAATCGCTGCTTCCGTAACTTCCTAAATCTGCCAGAGACTCCCGAGAGAAAGCCTACAAAAAGGAGATGAGCAATCAATGTGTGCCAGCGGGCTTCTGCCGCGCTTGAATCACACGGGGCCGAGACTCTTTGTTTCACGTGCCCTAATTAACCTGGCAGCATCCTGCACATGCTTCACAAGCCCAGCTCGTCAGAGATGTATCGCTGATATGTTAAAGCTCCCAGGTCCTCTCTCGCGCACATTCTACAAGGGGGCAACTCCTGGCCTTGTGATATGTTGTTATGTATTGTTCGAGAGGCGGGCTTCAACGCTTCTTTGCCAGTTGAACATGGAGATGTTCGTTTGTTTGGTCTGGTGGTGCTGCTTCGTTCTTTCTGTGTCTTGGCTCTGTCCCCGCTTCCTTCTTTCGGCTGAGTGCGTCCATCCAAGTCCACGGTTCTCGGCTCTCTTCTGGTCCGTACCTGTACCCCGCCTCTACACAGACAACTGTAGGATTCCTGTGATGCTGTGCAGGAAGCGTGTGGTGTTGTGTTATCACTTGAACCTCATGGAAAACCCAGGGAAGAGGCAAGTCCAGTCTCCCGAGGACTACTGATGCCTTGCCTTATGTCCAGGCTCGCTCTCTCGACAGGCACAGACTCAGACTCGACCACAACTTGAGAGCCGAGCCGTGAGATAGACATCAAGCAAGAGTGCCACACGACCTCCGCATACATTCATTCATGCAGACTTGCTGACACACCAGGACAGAAGCATTCACACCGGTACCGGAGTGATCGTTCAAACGTGCGCATGAACAACGTATGCAGCAACATAATCTTAAACACAGTTGCATGTGCAGCCCATCTAGGTGTCGGGTTCATGACGCTTCGCACATCTTACGCAAATTAGTAGGGAGTAGTATGCCGAACATGCATGCCAGCATGCAAGCACACACACACATCTACGTGTAGAATTATATGTGTATATATATATATACATACATACACACACACCTATATCTGTATATCTATATCTACATCTACATACACATGTATATGGATGCCTGTGTGCGTGCACGGAATCCAGGCCACCGTGTGCATACACTGCGAACGACAGTCACGCAATAGCCACGCATATTTACCTGCACATATGTCCATGTGTCTATATATGTGTGGGAGGAGGATCCATGTATGTATTGCATGCACCACAACAACGATACAGAAACCTGAAGAAACAGGCATGTACACAATCATGCCGAGGTACATTCACAAAGATGTGCTTCAAATTCAACGTAGCAGTTTCAGGGCCAACGTCTTTAAAAGAGAGAGAGCCCGCAATGTCATTGTCATGCTTACACCGCCTTTCAGCGATGGTTGAAACTAGGCACGGCTCGTCACAGTGATAGGCCGAGATGCCAACGGTTGGTTGGGCCTTGCTCCACGATCGAAGAGATATTGTGGATTGCGGTTTTCGGGGTTGAATGTTACTGATGCTTGGACCTTTGGGGTATGGGCCTGGTGATGTGGGGTTGGGAACTAGCTACAGCTTGCAGCGAGACTGTTGCGCCAGCCCGCCGGTGCCAAACTGCAAGCAAGTAAATGATACACGATCCTCGTGATTTCGCAAGCGGTCAGGTGCAGAGCCTGTTTAGCAGCTGAACTTTACTGCTAAATGTTGCCGTCCTTTGAAACTTTGCCATCTTTGCACCTTTGGGCTGCAGATGTCCTCCGACTTGATTCGTGACTATAGTAACCATTCCACGTGCAGCCTCGTGGCATTGTCGAAATGTCGGCCATTAGCATGTGGCTTTTCGGCCCTGCAAAGTTCGTCATATCATATCAGGCCCAAAATCTATCCTTTGTACATCCTCACGAAAGCTCCCCGAGCGGGGATACCTCACGAGGTGAGCCTGACACGGAGGGCGGCCGGGGGCGGCGGGGGGAGGTGCTTTTGAGCTATGGCTCGAACCACGTTGCCACGGAGGTTTTTTTGGGAAGAGTTCGAGTCTCGTGGCATTGACATTCGGCTTCAGGAGTCCAGGCCCTTTCATGGGCATTTGCGCACTGCATTGTTTGGGATGTTTTGGACTCGGAAGCAACATTGCGCCTCATTTGGGCAACGGATTGTTTAGGAACGCGCCCAGAGTTGCTTTTCCTAGAAGTCGCCGCGCCTGGCAAAGAGTCCTACCAAAAAGTTTACAGCCGTCACGTGAGTGCTGCTTCTTTTCTCATTTCACGAGATGCAGAACATGCATTTTCGCAGAGTTTTCGACATTGACGCGATTGCATGTCGTCTGTCTCTCCCGTCCTGTGTCGCCAGCCCTGTCCATTACAGATCTTCACTCTCCACAACGCTATTCGGAAAATTGGTTGGGTTGTTTTCCGGAGCGCTATGAGCTGTTTGTACACTTAGGCTTCTTGTGAGGAGCTCCTGGCAGTTTGCAGGGTATGCAGGAACTTCGGTCAACTCTGCTACATGCTCCACAAATCCGGGCCTATCACGTGCCGAAGTCCGACGAGGGACTCATCACTGAATGGTTGTGCTGATGAAGGGAGGCCGGAAGGGGATCTACATGGCTTCATCTGCGCAGGCGTGACACACTGAAGCAACATGCATGACTTCTTGCTGGTAGATTACTTACGAAAGCATGATAAGCAAATGCATGAGGAGATAGTGTTTGCACTAAAGGGAATCCAAAGATTATGGTCCATCGGTCCATCGCCTTCCCAGGCTGAAGTGCTTGGGTTTGGGAATCAAATACGTCTGAAACGTGTCGTAATCTAAACATTCAAAACTCTGCGATCCCAAAGGCTTCCCGTGTCGGCGACAACCCTGGCATTTCAAGACCGCTTTGCATTTCCTTGAAGGGACTTGCTGGCAGAAGCCACGGGAAGTCGGACAGTTTGACTGGAGGCTTTAGGGCTTCAGGGGTCTGAGCATGTACAGGCGTACCATGTCGAAGTGAGGTGTCAGCACATAGCATGGCAGAGCCGCATCGCATCAACGTCCGAAGGATAAGACGTGTTGTGAACCGATTGTATTGATACAGGCAGGATCTATGCGCGGCCAATAGGCGAGGTTGTGGACGTCTATGTCGATGAATCAGAAGTGTCTAGAGTCTAGAGCCCCGCAGCAAGGGCGGGCACCTGTGGGGTGCGATGCACGAACTTTTGTCAGCAACACCGTTTCAGGAAGTGCGCAGGGTCTCATACCCGGTGCTGGAGACAGATGCCGGCCAAAAGTGCGATGGGGGTTCTACAGGGCTCGTGGACCCATCAATAGCAATGTTCTGGACAACCTCCACCTGCGGCAACTCACTCGGAACCTCAGGGTCCTCCAGCGGAGATGGTTCAACACATGAGGGCCACGGAGAATCAATCGCATCTCGCCCTCTCAGTCCTAGACTCTGGACACATGTCATTTCTATTTCGTTCCATATGCACAACCCTGACGATGCTTCTGGCTGAGACGACCGGTTTTGACGCGCACATGCGTGGGGCCTACTGAGGATGGACATCGATGAATTCGCCGAGTTTCGGAGGTGCATTGCCACGGAGCCCATGCGACTTGTCGTGCCAAAGTAGACCGACACTGGGAGTAAACAGGTAAGCTAAGAGCAGTTTGGAGCTTGCTGTAGATGCTTCGCAGGTTCTGTCGACCCGGACTGGCGGACTAGAGGAGACTTGCTCTTGAGGAGTGCATCACAGAAATGGATGAGGTGCCGTGGTTTTTATATTGGGGCTCGCCAGTTCGCATGCCAAGTGCTTTGCATGATTCTCGAAACCTCCGTGCCATGACCGCTTCAGTCGCAAAAGCCATCGTTTTGCCGAGCACTCAATATCGAGAGTTTCAATCGTAAACCTCACTTGTACCCTTCAGTTCTTGAGGCAGGAACAATAACCTGGCAAAGCCCTAGCAGCCCGTGACCTGCACCAGCTTTCTCCGTCGACGCGAAGAATTATAATGGCTGGGCAGGAGGGGAAACCGTTCGGCAAAATTCGGGATTGTGTATTCTGCCTTCGCCCAGGCATCAAGTCCAAGACCCTGTCGACTCATGTGCAGTGTGCATGTTGTCCTGCGCATGCTATGGGCTTCCAGCGCTGTCTGCCGCAGTGGCTGACCTTCGTGGCGGCGTCGGGACTGTTTGAAGACTTCCTGTGGATAAGTCAAAGCTATGATGAGATCTCTCAGTGGCTCCAGGACATTGCTACGGATGCCCACAGCTTCGTCCTAGTGGGGATTTTCGGCCCATGTGCAAAAAGCACCCGCACCGAGAAGACCTGGCGTGTCTGCCTCGAGCGAGGCCTAGACTCCGGGCGGGGAACGAACAGATTGATCCAAGTTGCAAATAATTGGGAGACGGAAAGAAGAAAAAGATTTCACTACGTCATCTATGCCGACGACAACGGTGCATTCACCTTCAGAGCCGACTGCTCTCCTGCTGGCTGTGGCGACATCGGCGCGACACCCCGAAAGAATGAGACAGCGCCGCTGTTCTTCCAGCGTTTACTACTCCAGCATCAGCCGGCTGTCGCGTCCCCGATCATGGGGGATGATTCGGAGCCGGAGAGGATGTTTATTTGCGCATCAATGTTCGACCGGAAGATCACTGCACACCATTGGTCGGTGCGACACAACACGCTTCTTGTGTTGGAAGAGTTCCTGCAGGTGTCGATGCTCGCCGCCACCACTTGTGCGCTCAATGAGTTGGTGGAAGCCACCTACCGTGGATACACCGTCCTTTACAGGCCGTTTCAACGGGCAGGGAACGGCACTCGCTATTATGAGCACAGAGCAAACTATATCCGAAATATGCACCCCTGCTTACCACGCAAAGTTGCGGATGGATGGGAGGACAGCCAACTAGTCGCCTGGATGCGCCCTCAGCTCTCCCGTTGTGCTTCCGAGCAGCTCGGGCCATCAGCCTATCTCCAGCAAGGTCGCCCAGTGTACGAGTGTCTGAAGCCTCCTCGGAAAGTTGACTACTCAAGCTTCCTCCCGTGTACTCCATGGGCTAGGCCGGGGGATGATGACTACTGCGTGAATAAGCCGACTGGGAACCGACGCCCAAAGGCAGATGGACTGCGCTTTGTGGACAAGTTTATGCGAGGCATGGTTGGGCATGGATGGCCGGACCTTCCACGGCTGGATCCTACGAAGGCTAGGGATCGCCTTTGCATTTTAGGCCGCCGAAACTACAAGGGCCTCGTTCGACACTATGCCTCTAGACCGTCGGTGAACGGAAAGATAGCTCATCTTCCGGACGGCTTTCAATGCGGCGATCCGTGCAATGCAATGCTGTTCGGGGCAGCCTTGCAATCTCAGCAGCCAAGCCATGTAGTCGCCGCACAGCCTGAGTTGGCAGCCATCGACTGGCAGACCGAATGCATGACCGGCTTTCTCCGCTCATGGTCAATGATGGACCTGCTCGGTGGGGGATGGTCTTCGATGTACGAGCTAGTGCAGCACGAGGTCGAGCGGCGCTCGCAAAGCCAACTTGAAACTCGTGATCCTGTTGCTTTGACGGCTGCCGTCCCCCCTGAAATTTGGCAGTCCATCTCGATCCTCGGACGGCAGTCGTGGGACGACTTTCCCTGTCAGGTAGATACCTTCGTGAGACTAATCCTTCCAGCCGTCGAGAATTCCACGCTCCGTGCGGGACGAGTGCATGCAGCACAGACCTACATCTTCAGCTGCGCGATCGAGTCATGGCTGCACCCAAGCATGGCTTCGGTGTGGGCCGTCGTTGCCCTGATCGGAAGGCTTGGTGTAAATGTAGAAGTTGCGTCGCTTTGTGATCCAGAAAAACAGTCTTCAGCACCCCCGTTCACCTCTTAACTTACTTAGAGTGCAATTCCTTAACAGCTGGCTGCTTCAAATTGGCTGTGGATTAATGGCTTAATCCAGTCATTGCGATATTGTACTTCAACACATTCTGGGAAGCCTGCCTAGAACCAAGGGTCAGAGCCGAAACCAAGTGAGCCCTGGAAGTCGTAACAGCCACGACCCTGTGATGGCTTTAGGAAGGGAAGATGGCTCAGGGTCACAGCTTCAATAGATCTCCTGAGCTATTTGGCAGTGAGTCAAAACCTTCTGGTATGTAACAGGGCCGGGGCGCCCCTCGCGCGACAAAGTATGTAACAAAAGCGGGTTAAACGCTGTTCCGACCGCGCTGTTCCCCGCGCTGTTGGTCCATCATATATTCATATATGAATGTATGCATGTGTACATGTGTATATATAATGTGTGTGTGTATATATATATATATATATATATATGTAGGTATGTATTTGGTTCTGTCTATATTATGAGGCACGCTCGTGTGCGAGTGCTGCAAACGTTGAGCTTGGAGTTGAGTGTTGTAGGTTTGGATCCTNTATATATATATGTAGGTATGTATTTGGTTCTGTCTATATTATGAGGCACGCTCGTGTGCGAGTGCTGCAAACGTTGAGCTTGGAGTTGAGTGTTGTAGGTTTGGATCCTGGTCGTGTGTTGTGAACTTTGTTGTGAGAGCCGTGCATTGTCGTGGTTTTCTCAGCCGTCGCGCGACAAGGTCTGCGACAAGGCGCGACATAGGCGCGACAAGGCACAAAGTTGCTCAGCCCACCACTTGC